>WNWK01012696.1:0-37500 GCA_009830355.1 Cherax destructor | reverse complement strand
AGAGATGTTAGGAAGTATTTCTTCAGTCACAGAGTGGTCGAGAAGTGGAATAGTTTAGGAAGCGATGTAGTCGAGGCAGGCTCAATACATAGCTTTAAGCAGAGGTATGATAAAGCTCATGACGCAGGGAGAGTGACCCAGTAGCGGCCAGTGAAGAGGCGGGGCCAGGAGCTATGACTCGACCCCTGCAACCACAACTAGGTGAGTACAACTAGGTGAGTACACACAAGAGGTTAATGCAAAAGCTAGAGGATCAGGCACACGTAACAGGAAAGGCACTGCAAGGGATCAGAGAATATCTGACAGGGAGGCAACAACGAGTCATGGTACGTGACGAGGTGTCAGAGTGGGCACCTGTGACGAGTGGGGTTCCACAGGGGTCAGTCCTAGGACCTGTGCTGTTTTTGGTATATGTGAATGACATAACGGAAGGGATAGACTCTGAAGTGTCCCTGTTTGCAGATGATGTGAAGTTAATGAGAAGAATTAAATCAGTCGAGGATCAGGCAGGACTACAAAGAGACCTGGACAGGCTACAAGCCTGGTCCAGTAATGAAGATCGGGAAAGGCAAAGAAGACCGCAGACAGAGTATAGTCTAGGTGGCCAAAGACTGCAAACCTCACTCAAAGAAAAAGATCTTGGGGTGAGTATAATACCGAGCACATCTCCTGAGGCACACATCAATCAGATAACTGCTGCAGCATACGGGCGTCTGGCAAACCTAAGAATAGCGTTCCAATACCTAACTAAGGAATCGTTCAGGACTCTGTACACCATATACGGTCTTTTGATACAATAACATTATTAGCAGTGATACCGGTACTCTTTCGTGATGCATTTATATATATTTTTCAAATCATTCATAGCTTCAACATAATTTATTCTCCTTCGATCTCATTAAAAAGTTTGGTTATGTGAATATCACTGAATATAACGCTTTACAATGGTTGTATATATATATATATATATATATATATATATATATATATATATATATATATATATATATATATATATATATATATATATATATATATATATAACGTATATTGCATCTGATTATTAAGTATTTAAAGTTAATTAGTGTATTAAATAAAACTATTTACTATATATGCAATTTTAAATTGCTTGGATGGTAAATCATCACAAAAGCTCCCACTAAACAGGTGTCTAGTATGTAAATAACCAACAGTTACAACAGGAAAAAATACAGATCTTTTATTAGCTAATAATATATAAAGTTCTTATAATTGATCTGTGCGGTTGTATGGCAGGACTTTGTTCAGGACTACTAAAAGTACAACTGCATTCTCTTATATTGTACACAAAAATGAAAAAAACAATTGAGTACTGCAGCAGGCCTACTGGACCATGTCATAGAGGCTCTGCTCACACCGATACTCCCAGTCATTGTTAGTTGTTTGTCTAACTTATCTTGAAGCACTTGGTGTGGTCACTTCCATAACACTAGATAAATACAATTTTCGTCTATTAAACGGTCGGCTTCATCAGTCGAATACAGACGTGACAACAGGAGTGGAAAGGTACAGATGATGTGATCAATTCATCAACCTTGAAGAAGTTTGAAATGGTCAGTCCCTTAGCCTAAAGATGTGTTCAGCTTCATGGTCTGGAACCATGTGAAGCAGAAGCATGAGAAAGCAGCTTTTATGGTGCCAGAGGAGAGGTGCCGAGAATGATGACGTCACAATGTAGGACTCACTAAAAGAAGAAAGAACAAAATAACTGAAGAAACTGCGCAGGCCTATACTAGGTGAGTCCTCATATACAACCCTTGTTATTCAGGATCAGTGGTCGCGCAATGAAACTGCAAATGTCTTTTGTACTAGGATAACGTTGTCGACGCTGCAGTGTCCGACAGATGACAGTTTGTTTCACTTATCTATAACTCACTTTCCAAACAAGTGCATTTTTATATCTTTTCTAAAAAGACATTATGTCAGTTTGAGTTTGAGTAGGATATAATAATCTTTGGATCACTGGGATCGTGATCCAAAAAGTCAACTAAAGAATTTTATCTGCATTACCTCCATCACGACACTAGAACCAAATCAGGAGGTAAAATTGGGTTTTTCTTGGGAACGTATAGGATCTGCAGCCCTGCCTTCCAGAAAGGTCGGGATGGAAGACCGTCCTATTTTATCAATGGTTGCAGAAGAGCACAACGCATCAAGAACGCAATTTCAGAGAGCCCCGCTAAGGTGTACATTTTCCTGCCATGTAGGGACATCCAATAACGTAGCGAACGCCATAGTTGCAAGTTGATATGGTCACTGCCACTACTATAAACCCCAACGCACGAGTCTATGTCATCTCTTGTGGTTGCTGTGAAAAACTATGCTTTGGAGTGACAGTAAAAAGTCTGGATCAGCGCCTAATAGAACATAGATACCCAATGTGGCCGGGGCGACATGAATAACTTGTGCGTGGTCCACTGTATTTCTCATAACTCTCTGATGAAGTAGTGAGAAGCCAGGCTCGTAACTAAAGAGCCAATTGTGTTGAAAAAACGGTTCCTTGAAGCTGCATTCATCTCCGTTTCTACAACTGTAGTCCACAAACCAGATTGTGTTAATATTTTAAGTGTATTGGCTAACCTGGTGCTACCCCGACAAGACACCGCGGTCACCTGACCTGACTCACACATCATTCACTTGGCGCCTCCCGCACCTGACCTTTCTTCCCCTATATATACTGATATTTATGTACCTTTAGATATGAAGCCAAGACGTCTATTAAATTTACTGCGAACACTTTTAGACTATTGCATAGGGTTCAGATTTCTAACTGAGCCATGAAGACTTTTACAGTGAAGAGCAACACGGGTAAATGTGTCAGTTTGCTGTAGTTATTTTCGTATCTAGGAAGACAGGTGACCAGCCGCGTTATGTTTAGTACCTGTCATGTCAGGGGTATTTACCAACGCATTTCCATAGCTTAAATGAGTACTTTTTCCATGGACGTCCTTAAAAGCTGATAGCTTACTTTTATAAGTCAGTGAGAGTGGATATGTGCGGACTTTTGCTGGGGTACTTATATTGACACACATTTTATTTATTTTATATAATTTTGCATTCACATTTCAAAGTAAATAACAAAGATGTATTTTCACAGTGAACAAATAAAGAAACAGCCACTTTGCTATGTGACCCGTCAGTCCAGCTGTGACCCGTCAGTCCAGCTGTGACCCGTCAGTCCAGCTGTGACCTCTTTACCCTCACAATGAATGACAGGGTGAACTGGACAGTGACTGACAGGGTGAACTGGACAGTGACTGACAGGGTCAACTGGACAGTGACTGACAGGGTGAACTGGACAGTGACTGACAGGGTGAACTGGACAGTGACTGACAGGGTGAACAGGACAGTGACTGTCTCTTATACTGTTGGGGATATTTACATCTTGCTTATTTTTTCATCAGTCTCTTGACCTATAGATTAGTGAACCAAGTTATAATATCAGACAGGTATTTAAATTATTCTTTGTTAGTAGTTTTATTAACTTTAAAAGATAACTTATTTCAGTGGCACTGTTTTTACTTGCATTAAAAGAATTAAATTTCATTTAAATGTATTTTTTTATTTAACTTTCATTTTATATTTCCTCTGGTATGGCTTAAATGTTAATATTTTTCAGGGTGTCATTTATTTATGTCCAATGGACAGTATCTAAGAACAATTGTGACCAGCCATGAACGTGTTCCGTATCAAGGAACACGGGTGAGCGTCCGTGTTGCTATCCGTATCAAGGAACACGGGTGAGCGTCCGTATTGTATTCCGTATCAAGGAACACGGGTGAGCGTCCGTGTTGTATTCCGGATCATACAACGTGTTGTTAGATCAACACGGGTGAGCGTCCGTGTTGTATTCGTATCAAGGATCACTGGTGACTAATCGTGTTGTGTTCAGTATCTAATAACACGGGTGAGCAGCCGTGTTGTGTTCAGTATCTAATAACACGGGTGAGCAGCCGTGTTGTGTTCAGTATCTAATAACACGGGTGAGCAGCCGTGTTGTGTTCAGTATCTAATAACACGGGTGAGCAGCCGTGTTGTATAGGAGTGACAGATCCACAAACATCCGTTAATGTGCACACTTTTCATGGCACAAGTGTTGTCACTGACAACTTCATTGCTAAGGTTGGCAAATTTACTCTAGTGTTACTTCTCACTATCTCTTTTATAAAGATTTCAGCTAACATTTTAAAGAAGTTAATCTAAATGAAAAAAAAATAACAAAAATGTATAAGCAAGTAAAGACCTCTCAAGCTGGTCCCTGTCTCTGGTAAGGACCTCGCAGGCTGGTCCCTCTGGTAAGGACCTCGCAGGCTGGTCCCTCTGGTAAGGACCTCTCAGGCTGGTCCCTCCCTCCAGTAAGGATCTCTCAGGCTGGTCCCTCCCTCTAGTAAGGACCTCTCAGGCTGGTCCCTGTCTCTGGTAAGGACCTCGCAGGCTGGTCCCTTTGGTAAAGACCTCTCAGGCTGGTTCCTCCCTCTGGTAAGGACCTCTCAGGCTGGTCCCTCCCTCCGGTAAGGATCTCTCAGGCTGGTCCCTCCCTCTAGTAAGGACCTCTCAGGCTGGTCCCTCCCTCCGGTAAGGACCTCTCAGGCTGGTCCCTCCCTTTAGTAAGGACCTCTCAGGCTGATCCCTCCTACTGGTAAGGACCTCTCAGGCTGGTCCCTTCCTCTGGTAAGGACCTCGCAGGCTGGTCCCTCTGGTAAGGACCTCTCAGGCTGGTCCTAACTCTGGTAAGGTCCTCTCAGGTTGGTCCCTCCGTCTGGTAAGGACCTCTCAGGTTTGTCCATCCTTCTAGTAAGGATCTCCAGGGTTGTCCCTTCCTCTGGTAAGGACCTCCAGGGTGGTCCCTTCCTTTGGTAAGGACCTCTCAGGCTGGTCCTCGCTATGGTAAGGACCTCTCAGGCTGGTCTGTCCAATCAGTAAGGACCTCCCTGGCTGGTCTCTCCCTCTGGTAAGGACCTCGCAGACTGGTCCCTCCCTCTGGTAAGGACCTCCCGGGCTGGTATCTCCCTCTGGTAAAGGACCTCGCAGAATGGTCCCTCCCTCTGGTAAGGATCTCTCAGGCTGGTCCCTCCCTCTTTTAAGGACCTCTCAGGCTGGTCCCTCCCTCTGGTAAGGACCTCCAGGCTTGTCCCTCCCTCTGGTAAGGATCTCTCAGGCTGGTCCCTCCCTCTTTTAAGGACCTCGCAGGCTGGTCCCTCCCTCTGGTAAGGACCTCTCAGGCTTGTCCCTCCCTCTGGTAAGGATCTCTCAGGCTGGTCCCTCCCTCTTTTAAGGACCTTTCAGGCTGGTCCCTCCCTCTGGCCAGGACCTCTCAGTCTAGTCCCTTCCTCTGATAAGGACCTCTCAGGCTGGTCTTCCCTCTGGTAAGGATCTCTCAGGTTGGCCCCTCCCTCCGGTAAGAACCTCTCATTCATGTCCTCCCTCTGGTAAGGATCTCTCAGGCTGGTCCCTCCCTCCGGTAAGGACCTCTCAGGCTGGTCTTCCCTCTGGTAAGGATCTCTCAGGCTTGTCCCTCCGTCTGGTAAGGACCTCTCAGGCTAGTCCCTCCCTCTGGTAAGGACCTCTCAGGCTGGTCTTCCCTCTGGTAAGGACCTCCAGGCTGGTCCTTACTCTGGTAAGGACCTCTCAGGCTGGTCCTCCCTCTGGTAAGGACCTCTCAGGCTGGTCCTCCCTCTGGTAAGGACCTCTCAGACCACCTCAGGCGGTGAATGTAAAGCAGTCTCCTGAAGCCGGAGGGGCAAGAATTTTTCAACTAACTTTTGGTTACATTTTTCCAGAAAAATCTTTATGTAGCATCAGGAAAAGTTAAGGTAACTGGACCTACCAACATGTCTGTCAGAGCAAGACGGGAACTTTGCTAAAATGAGGAACTTTTAGCTATGAGATACAACACGAGTGTTTCATTGTTTCTATAGAAGCCTCACTGTCAAAAACCAGTCAAGAGATATTGAAGGTGACGTAGAGGTAAAAATGGTTTTTTATGTGGTTATTAATTACGGAGGATTAATGAAACCTGGATAACCCAAGAAAGCCAAGCAGTATAGGTAATTTTTGTTGGGATTCTTAGGGGCTCTTTTTCCCGGAATGTTCATGCAAATTTCGACTAACATCCACGTACTGATTTACTAGAAGGTACAGCGGGGATTAGAACCTGGATCCCTCGGTAATGATCAGATTACGAACTATGAGACATATTTTAGTCATAGTTACTTGCGTAGCTGATTACATACTTCAAGTATGTAATCAGCTTTGTTAATTAATAATAATGCCAATATTTTCATTATTTACTTTAACCCTCACAATGTCTGTAAATTTAATTTCTTATAATTTATTTAGTTTTGAAATAGCACACTTGTACTCTGTTGAGATACTTTAATGAAGAAACGTTTCGCCCCAAATGGTTTCTTCAATACTTCATGAATAACCTCATGATGAGTTTATATAGTAATGGAGGTGAGGGTATAGGGTAGATGCCCAGGTCTGGTATGGACCAGTAGGCCCCCTGCTGTGCCCCTAAACTCTAGCTTCTAGGTGCTCGCGGTGTCCTTCAGCTAGGACTTTGGAAACAGTGTTGGGATAGTAAACAAACCACTTTCCAGACCTCGTCATCTGGTTAATTATTCTTCCTTGATGACGCGTTTGGTCTCGTTAAATTTCATAAAACGTTTGTGAGCATTACAGACTTAGGCGTTATATTGGCCATTGCTACTACATGCGATTCGGTGCGTTTTCAAACGTTTCCACAAGTGTCTAGATGTGTCCCAACATAAAATTTCTTGCAAACGTCTTTACAATAGATTGTCAAAGGAGTCCCATCTAATGAACTGGTAAATATTGCTCGTAAACTAATTTTTTTTTTACTAAATAATTTTTGGATGCTTGGAAAATATGGATATCTTACCTTCCTTTTTGAGCGGATACTTTCCACCTGCCTGGGTGTCTGCTCCCCGATGCTGCGACTCCCCCACAACGTCATGCCTATACGCGCGTACGTGAAGCCCATACACAGCAGCGGTAATATATACGTCAGCACCATCAACACCACCGTATGTCTGCAGGTAGAGAGAAAAACAGGTGTCAGCAACACTACAGCAGATGTCAGAACCAGTGTTTGTCTGTAGGGAGAGAGGCAGATGTTAGCAATACTACAGCAGACGTCAGAACCAGTGTTTGTCTGCATGGAGAGAGAGAGACAGATGTTAGCAATACTACAGCAGACGTCAGCACTAATGTATGTCTACAGGGACTTAAAAGGCAGATATCACCACCACCACCCTATGTTTACATGAAAAAAGGCAGGTGTCAGCAACACTACAGCAGTCTTCAACATTATCCTATGTCTGCAGAAAAAGTCAGCAGTCAGCAAAGCTACAGTAGACGTCAGCACTAGCGCATGTCTACTGGGAAAATATAGAAATTTATGACCCTTTCGGGTGTACCGCTTATCTTGATGATGATAATGATGATGATGATGATGATGATGATGATGATAATAATAATAATAATAATAATAATAATAATAATAATAATACTACTACTACTACTACTACTATACTACTACTACTACTATATAATATAATAATAATAATAATAATAATAATAATAATATTATATATTATTATTATTATTATTATTATTATTATTATTATTATTATTATTATTATTATTATTATTATTATTATTATTATTATTACAGGAAAAGAGGAAGGTATCAGCAACACAACAGCAAGTGTCAGCAACACCGCATTTCTGAAGGGAGAGAGATAAGTGTTAGCAATACAACAGGAGACGTTAGTATCACCCTATTTTTGTAGGGAGAGGTAGGTGTCAGCCACACTGTAGCAGACGTGGGTAAAAATGCAAACACACACAAAAAATGCACTTGCCTGGGTTTACAGACTTTCTCCTGGAATTATCGAAAGAAGAGATCCAATAATAATGTTCTCAGCCCTACTGTAAGACAAGCAGAGAGAGCAAGAGAGCAACAATTAGGTTATCATAATAATCAATAAGAGAGGGAGAGTGTGATATTCTCACTCTCACAACTTAGTCTGAGTCACTCTCACAATCTTGTATGAGTCACTCTCGCTCTCACAAACTTGTATGAGTTGTGGAGAAAATATCTCCAGAAAGGGGGGTATCAGCCCCTTCAGCCCTTTCACCCTCTCAGAAAGGGCAAATGGCGTCTTGCTTGCTTCCAATCAACAAGTTAATTTGAAGCAGATGCAGTACCAGCGTGTGTCATAGTCACGCCACTCTACTTGCAAGAGACCAGTGTTGCAACCAAAGTGTGGGTTAATGAGAGCAATTACTCTCTTACCATAACAGGAAAATTTGCAAGAAAACCCCTGCATTACTTTATTCATAATGTGGATCAATAATGCACTCTCGGCGATCGATAGATATCAAGAAATCTGCTATCTTGTATAGCATACTGTTGCAGTGTTTAGCAAGGAAGAGTAATAATGCTGAATTCAGCAAATCCTTTGTAGGAGAGGGGCGCCCAGGGCGAAGCCGCTGCAGGGGCGCTCAGATTGCTTTAAGAACTGGTACAGACAACTTGTGTTTCACGCTGGAAGAACAGACAAAGATACTAGTGATTCGCGCGTTTCTGTTCGTCAGTGACAATCTCAGCAATTCGTGGTAGAACGCAGTGAAGCGTACTTATGTTCCTGTTGTGACATTACTACGAAAGAACTAATATTGAAGAACAATGTAGTGTTACAGTGTGTTACAAACAATCTTCAGGGACAGTGCCACCGAGACACTACTACTTCAATCAAGACATCCCTGTCAAAAGCCAGGGGTAAAGTTGTGGGTCCGATACAATACCCAGGTACGTCTAGTTAGGTCGGCTGCGCAGCAGATAGCTAGTTCATGGCTTATCTGGAATTACCAGTATTAACCCATCATCGGAGGGCCATTGAGCCCAAAAAATTAAGAAATCATTTCAGCAGTAGCATGAAGTGTTGATATAACGCTCCTTTGGGGCAATTATGTTCTTACAATTACTTAATTTCCCACAGCCCAAGGGCGGTAGCATCGACGGCTCCATAGAATGTTGTGGAGGCTGCTGGGGGATGTTGAGCTGTAGTAAGTAGCTTAGTACAGTCCATTTATTTGCTTTTCTTAGTATGCTACTAATCCCTTACATGAGTCACCCTCACAACCTTGTATGAGTCACTCTCACAACCTTGTATGAGTCACTCTCACAACATTGTATGAGTCATTCTCACAACATTGTCTGAGTCACTCTCACAACATTGTTTGAGTCACTCTCACAACATTGTCTGAGTCACTCTCACAACCTTTTATGAGTCACTCTCACAAAATTGTATGAGTCATTCTCACAACATTGTCTGAGTCACTCTCACAACATTGTTCGAGTCATTTTCACAAATTTGTATGAGTCACTCACAACATTGTCTGAGTCACTCTCACAACATTGAGTCATTTTCACAACCTTGTATGAGTCACTCACAACATTGTCTGAGTCACTCTCACAACATTGTTTGAGTCATTTTCACAACCTTGTATGAGTCACTCTCACAACAGTGTCTGAGTCACTCTTTTTCTCACAACGTCATGCTGAGTCACTCTCAAAGACATGCTCTTTGGTTGTTCAATTTATTTTTAAATTTTCCAGCAAATTAATGGAGCTAACCATGTTTACATCCCTCTTGGACGACTTCTATTAAAACGAAAAATCTGTGTTCAGTCTCTTATTTTTTCTCTGTTTTGCAAGTGAGTTTTTTAAAAGAATTATTTAACAAATTATATTTTTCTGTTTATTATTTTTGAGTAATTTCAGCGTCGTTGCAGCTTTCTCTGGAAATAAATAATTTAATGGTTATTGACGCCGGTATAATATCAACAAGAAATACTTTGAACCCTAAAATTGGGACTGTAGAAACACCTCTCAGTGTTACATACACTGAAAAGTATATATTTCTCGGTGTTAAAAACTGGGATATACATGTCTTAGTATATATATAGAGATAAGTAAAAAAAAAAAATCAGTGTATACACGCTGAAAACTAAATACACCTCTGAGTGTATATGTGGAGAAAATTCTCCAAAGGAGGGGGGTATGCGCCCTTACTACCCTTGTTAAGGGCCCTCACCCTGGTCTGACCAAGTAGCAGCGAGTGTGTATGTGAGTTAATAGACATTTGAGATAAATGTAACTCTTTGCCGTAACAGGAAGATTACAGTAAACTGTTGTATTAGTTTCTACACTTGAAAATTACAATCATGTGTTCCAGTGATTGAAATTTAGAGAACAAAAACATTTTAATTGCCACTTGTAGCAGCATGTAGCAATTGTTGAAATTGTGCTGACCTCAGCATGCCAGGCCCCGCAGAGCCACGAGGCACCACGAGGGGGTTAGATTGAATACAGGCTCCGAAGAGGTCATACGACGCGCGAGGGGTCATACGGCGCGAGGCGACGTAACTCAACAAAGACATTAGTCGTACGCATCTGTTATTCTAATTTAATCTCTACTAACATCAGGAAATAAGATAAGAACTCTGTTCCAGCGCGTTTAGTGAATATAATCGCCGTATATTCAGAAGTGTGTGCAGCTTCTTACTGCAAGACAAACGTAGAGACAATCACAAGTGAATTCCATCGAAACAAAACGGTGACTCATCAGCGGCATTCTACAATCAAGACAGCATTTCCGCCGTATATGGTGGAGTCAACACCATCGCTCAAGTTACACGAGCAAGGTATGTTTTTATGTTCTTGTCAGGCAGGGGACTGCGCAGTTCTTGTATTTCAAGAGCATCAAAATTTACCTATTGACGGCGGTTATGCGTGGACTTTTAAGTCCAAAGAAGTGAGTGAACCGCCTTTCAGTCCATCAAAGACTGAAATATGGGCATATGCTAATTATACTCACTTGATGTTTACCTTACAACCCTGTGGAGAATGAGGCCATAGATGTATCCCCTGAGGTGTTGGGGACGGCTGCGACATCTTGGATTCATCAATAAGCTAAGTAGCAACTTTACAGTACATAATCGTAGGAGCACATTACTCCACATTACTCCACATTGAGTCTCTCGGTGAATGCACATTGCAACAGAAATACTTTTATATGGGTGTGAAGCATGGGTTGCAAATGCTGCAGCGAGGAGGCGGCTGGAGGCAGTGGAGATGTCCTGTCTAAGGGCAATGTGTGGTGTAAATATTATGCAGAAAATTCGGAGGTGTGGAGTTACTAAAAGTATTTGTCAAAGGGCTGAAGAGGGGTTGTTGAGGTGGTTTGGTCATTTAGAGAGAATGGATCAAAGTAGAATGACTTAGAGAGCGTATAAATCTGTAGGGGAAGGAAGGGGGGGTAGGGGTCGTCCTAGAAAAGGTTGGAGGGAGGGGGTAAAGGAGGTTTTGTGGGCGAGGAGCTTGGACTTCCAGCAAGCATGTGTGAGCGTTTTAGAAAGGAGTGAATGGAGACTAATGGTTTTTGGGACCTGACGAGCTGTTGGAGTGTGAGCAGGGTAACATATTGTGAAGGGATTCAAGGAAAATAGTTAATTGATTTAGTTGGACTTGAGTCCTGGAGATGGGAAGTACAATGCCTGCACTTTAGAGGAGGGGGTCTGGGATAGTGACAGTTGGGAGGGACTATTCTCAGCTGTCATATCTGAGCGCCTCTGCAAAGACAGTGATTATGTATGAGTGTGGTGAAAGTGTTGAATGATGATGAAAGTATTTTCTTTTTGGGGATTTTCTTTCTTTTTGGGTCACCCTGCCTCGGTGGGAGACGGCCGACTTGTTGAAAAAAAAAAAAAAAAGTCAAGTTCTCAGGTACCTCACATTTTTAGAAACAACTAACTAGGCGAAGTGCGGGGTTCAAACCTACGGTAAGTTAGTCCTGAAATTAGTAGGCTAGTACGCTGTCTCTTGTACCATACCTCCCTAAAAAGATTTATCAAATTAGGTGTATTTCTATATACACTAGGAAAGTAAGCAGTGGAGAAATCGAAATAACACGATTTTGGTTATTTTCTTTTTTTTGGGGTCACCCTGCCTCGGTGGGAGACGGCCGAATATATATATATATATATATATATATATATATATATATTTATATATATATATATATAAAGTCGTGCCGAGTAGGTAGAACTGGTCAATTAGCACACGCACACACACATGCGTGTGTGTGCGTGCGTGTGTGTGTGTATGTGTGTGTGTGTGGTGTGTTACGCGTGTGTGTGTGGTGTGTGTATGTGTATGTGCGTGTGTGGTGTGTGTGTGTGTGTGGTGTGTGTTGTGTGTTTGTGTAGTACTCACCTAGTTGTGGTTGCAGGGGTCGATTCATAGCTCCTGGCCCCGCCTCTTCACTGGCCGCTACTGGGTCACTCTCCCTGGGCCATGAGCTTTATCATACCTCTTCTTAAATCTATGTATAGAGCCTGCCTCCACTACATAACTTCCTAAACTATTCCACTTCCCGACCACTCTGTGACTGAAGAAATACTTCCTAACATCTCTGTGATTCGTCTGAGTCTTCAACTTCCAACTGTGTCCCCTTGTTGCTGTGTCGCATCTCTGGAACATTCTGTCTTTGTCCACCTTGTCAATTCCTCTCAGTGTCTCATATGTCGTTATCATGTCCCCCCTATCTCTCCTGTCCTCCAGTGTCGTCAGGTCGATTTCCCTTAACCTCTCCTCGTAGGACATACCCCTTAGCTCCAGGACTACTCTTGTTGCAAAGATTTGCACTTTCTCTAGCTTCTTTACGTGCTTGGCTAGGTGTGGGTTCCAAATTGGCGCTGCATACTCCAGTATGGGCCTAACTTACACAGTGTACAGGGTCCTGAATGATTCTTTGTTAAGATGTCGGAATGCTGTTCTTAGGTTTGCTAGGCGCCCATATGCTGCAGCAGTTATTTGGTTGATGTGCGCCTCAGGAGATGTGCCTGGTGTTATACTCACCCCAAGATCTTTTTCCTTGAGTGAGGTTTGTAGTCTCTGGCCCCCTAGACTGTACTCCGTCTGCGGTCTTCTTTGCCCTTCCCCAATCTTCATGACTTTGCACTTGGTGGGGTTGAACTTCATTAGCCAATTGCTGGACCAGGCTTGCAGCCTGTCCAGATCCCTTTGTAGTTCTGCCTGGTCCTCGTCCGATTGAATTCTTCTCATCAACTTCACATCATCTGCAAACAGGGACACTTCGGAGTCTATTCCTTCCGTCATGTCGTTCACAAATACCAGAAACAGCACTGGTCCTAGGACTGACCCCTGTGGAACCCCACTCGTCACCGGCGCCCACTCTGACACTTCGCCACGTACCATGACTCGCTGCTGTCTTCCTGACAGATATTCCCTGATCCATTGTAGTGCCTTCCCTGTTACCCAAGAATATGCAATCTACCCACCCCTCTCTCTCTTGTCGTATTGCTGTCACCCTGTCGTAGAACTCCAGTAGGTTTCTGACACAGGATTTCCTGTCCCTGAAACCGTGTTGGCCGTCGTTGATAAGCTCATTCCTTTCTAGGTGCTCCACCACTCTTCTCCTGACTATCTTCTCCATGACCTTGCATACTATACATGTCAGTGACACTGGTTTGTAGTTTAGTGCTACATTCCTGTTTCCTTTTTAAAAAAATGGAACTACATTTGCTGTCTTCCATACCTCAGGTAGTTGCCCTGTTTCAATAGATGTGTTGAAGATTGTTGTTAGGGGTACACATAGCTCCTCTTCTCCCTCTCTCAGGACCCATGGAGAGATGTTATCCGGCCCCATCGCCTTTGAGGTATCTAGCTCGCTTAGTAGCCTCTTCACTTCCTCCTCAGTTGTGTGTATTGTGTCCAGCACCTGATGGTGTACCCTACCTCTCTGCCTCTCTGGAGGCCCTTCTATCTCCTCTGTGAACACCTCTTTGAATCTCATGTTGAGCTCCTCACACTTCGCGATCATTCCTTGTGACTTCCCCTCCTTCCTTCCTCAGCCTGATCACCTGGTCCTTGACTGTTGTCCTCCTCCTGATGTGGCTGTACAGCAGCTTTGGGTCAGATTTGGCTTTCGCTGCTATGTCATTCTCGTACGTACTGTCTTTGGGCCTCCCTTCTGACCTGTGCATATTCATTTCTGGCCCTACGACTGCTCTCCTTATTCTCCTGGGTTCTTTGCCTTCTGTACCTCTTCCATTCCCTTGTACACTTTGTTTTGGCTTCCCTGCACCTTTAGGTGAATCATGGGGTCATCCTGGCTTTTTCGCTTCTCCCGTTACCCTTGGGTATAAACCTTTCGTCAACTTCCTTGCAAATTGTTGTCAAATATTCCATCATCTCGTCTACTGACTTCCCTGCCAGCTCACTGTCCCACTGAACTCCGTGCAGGAAGTTCCTCATGCCCACGTAGTCACCTTTCTTGTAGTTTGGCTTCATTCGTGCAGCCCTTCCTGCTTCCCCCTCCATATGTAACTCTACTATATATTCGAAGCTTAGAACCATATGATCATTGGCCCCAAGGGGGCTTTCATGTGTGATGTCCTCAATATCTGCACTACTAAGGGTGAATACTAGGTCCAGTCTCACTGGTTCGTCCTCTCCTCTCTCTCTGGTAGTGTCCCTTACGTGTTGGTACATGAGATTTTCCAGTTCCGCCTCCAGCAACTTAGCCCTCCACGTTTCTTGGCCCCCATGTGGCTCTAAGCTCTCCCAATCTATTTCCTTATGGTTGAAGTCACCCATGATCAGTAGCTTCGCCCTGCTCGCATGGGCCCTTCTGGCCACTTCGGCCAGTGTGTCAATCATCGCTCTATTACTCTCGCCTTGGCCTCCTGCTGTTCGGTGGTGGGTTATACATTACTGCAATTACCACCTTGGGACCTCCAGACTGTAGCAGTCCTACTATGTAATTCCCAGCTTCTCCTCTGTCTCCTCTCTCCAGCGTATGTGTGTGTTTGTGTGTATGTGTGTGTGTGTTTGGTGTGTGTGTGTGTGTGTGTGTGTGGCGTATGTGTGGTGTGTGTGTGGCGTGTGTGTGTGTGTGTGGTGTGTGTGTGTGTGTGTGTGTGTGTGTGTGGTGTGTGTGTGTGTGTGGTGTGTGTGTGTGGTGAGTGTGTGTGTGGTGTGTGTGCGTATGTGCGTGTGGTGTATGTGTGTGTATTCACCTAGTTGTGGTTGAAGGGGTCGAGTCATAGCTCCTGGCCCCGCCTCTTCACTGGTCGCTACTGGGTCACTCTTCCTGCTCCATGAGATTCATCATACCTCTTCTTAAAGCTTTGTATGGATGCTGTCTCCACTACATAACTTCCCAGACTGTTCCACTTCCTGACAATTCTGTGGCTGAAGAAATACTTCCTAACGTCCCTGTGATTCATCTGAGTCATCAACTTCAAACTTCTTGGTGTGTCCCATCTCTGGAACATCCTGTCTCCGTCCACCTTGTCGATTCCTCTCAGTATTTTATATGTCGTTATCATATCCTCCCTATCTCTCCTGCCCTCCAGCGTCGTCAGGCTGATTTACCTTAACCTCTCCGGGACTAGTCTTGTTGCAAACCTTTGCACTTTCTCTAGTTTTCTTACGTGCTTGGCTAGGTGCGGATTCCAAACTGGTGCTGCATACTCCAATATGGGCCTAACGTACACGGAGTACAGGGTCCTGAACGACTCTTAATTGAGATGTCGGAATGCTGTTCTTAGGTTTGTAGGCGCCCGAATGCCACAGCAGTTATTTGGTTGATGTGCCTGGTGTTATACTCACCACAAGATCCTTTTCCTTGAGTGAGGTTTGTAGTCTCTGGCCCTCTAGACTATACTCCGTCTGCGGATTTCTTCGCCCTTCTCCAATCTTCATGACTTTGTACTTGGTGGGATTGAACTCCAGGAGCCAGTTGCTGGACCAGGCCTGCAGCCTGTCCAGATTCCTTTGTAGTTCTGCCTGGTCTTCGTTCAATTTAATTCTTGTCATCAACTTCAAATCATCTGCAAACAGGGACACGTCTGAGTCTATTCCTCACTACATGTCTTTCACAAATACCAGAAACAGTACCGGTCCTAGGAGTGACCTCTGTGAAATCCCGCTCGTCACAAGCTCTCATTCTGACACCTCTCCGCGTACCATTACTCGCTGTTGTCTTCCTAACAGGTATTCCCTGAGCCATTGCAGTGCCTTCCCTGTTATCCCTGCCTGATCCTCCAGCTTTTGCACTAATCTCCTGTGTGGAACTGTGTCAAACACCTTCTTACATTCAAAGAAAATGCAATCTACCCACCCCTCTCTTTCTTGTCTTACTGCTGTCACCCTGTCATAGAACTCCAGTAGGTTTGTGACACAGGATTTCCCATCCCTGAAACCGTGCTGGCTGTCATTGATAAGCTCGTTCCTTTCTAGGTGCTTCACCACTCTTCTCCTGAAAATCTTCTCCATGACTTTGCATACTATACATGTCAGTGACACTGGTCTGTAGTTTAATGCTTCGTATCTGTCTCCATTTTTAAAAAACGGGACTACATTTTCTGTCTTCTATACCTCAGGTAGTCGTCCTGTTTCGATAGATGTGTTGAAGATTGTTGTTAGTGGTATACATAGCGCCTCTGCTCCCTCTCTCAGTACCCATGGAGAGATGTTATCCGGCCCTATCGCTTTTGAGGTATCTAGCTCGCTTAACAGCCTATTCACTTCTTCCTCGGTTGAATTTATTGTGTCTAACACTTGAAGGTGTACCCTACCTCTGTCTTTCTGGAGTCCCTTCTGTCTCCTCTGTGAACACTTCTTTGAATCTCGTGTTGAGCTCCTCACATACTTTATGGTCGTTTCGTGTGATCTACCCTCTTTCCTTCCTCAGCCTGATTACTTGGTCCTTGACTGTTGTTTTCCTCCTGATGTGGCTGTACAGCAGCTTCGGATCAGATTTGGCTTTCGCTGCTATGTCATTTTCGTATTGTCGTTGGGCCTCCCTTCTCACCTGCGCATTTTCATTTCAGGCTCTGCGACTGCTCTCCTTATTCTCCTGGGTCCTTTGCCTTCTATGCTTCTTCCATTATCTAGCACATTTGGTTTTTGCCTCTCTACACCTCTGGGTGAACCAAAGGCTCATCCTGGCTTTTTCGTTATTTATGTTACCCTTGGGTACAAACCTCTAATCAGCTTTTTTGCATATTGTTGTCACATATTCCATCATCTTGTTTACTGACTTCCCTGCTAGTTCTCCGTCCCACTGAACATCATGCAGATAATTCTTCATGCCTGTGTAATCCCCTCTCTTGTAGTTTGGCTTCGTTCGTCCTGCCCTTCCTGCTTCCCTCTCCTCTTGAAACTCTACTATGTATTCGAAGCTCAGAACCACATAGTCACTGGCCCCGAGGGGTCTTTCATATGTGATGTCCTCAATGTCCATATTACTCAAGCTGAATACTAGGTCCAGTCTTGCTGGTTCATCCTCTCCTCTCTCTCTGGTAGTGTCCCTTACGTGTTGGTACATAAGGTTTTCCAGTACCACCTTCATCACCTTAGCCCTCCACGTTTCTGGGCCCCCATGTGGCTCCAGGTTCTCCCAGTCGATTTCCTTGTGATTGAAGTCACCCACAATCAGCAGCTTTGCACTGCATGCATGAACCCTTCTGGCCACTTGTGTGTGTGTGTGTGGTGTGTGGCGCGTGTGTGTGGTGTGTGGCGTGTGTGTGTGGTGTGTGGCGTGTGTGTGTGGTGTGTGGCGTGTGTGTGTGGTGTGTGGCGCGTGTGTGTGTGTGTGTGTGTGTGTGTGTGTGTGGTGTGTGGCGCTGTGTGTGTGGTGTGTGGTGTGTGTGTGGGTGTGTGTGTTGTGTGTGTGTGTGTGGTGGTGTGTGGTGGTGTGTGTGTGGTTTGTGTATGGTGGGGTTGTGTGCGTTGTGTACTCACCTAATTGTACTCACCTAATTGTGGTTGCAGGGTCGAGACTCAGCTCCTGGCCCCGCCTCTTCACTGTCCGCTACTGGGTCTCTGCTCTCCTGCTCCATGGCTTTATCATACCTTGTCTTAAAACTATGTATGGTTCCTGCCTCCACTATATCTTTCTCTAGACTTTTCCACTTCCTGACTACTCTGTGGCTGAAGAAATGCTTCCTAACATCCCTTTGACTCATCTGAGTCTTCAGCTTCCAGTTGTGTCCCCTTGTTTCTGTGTTCCCTCTCTGGAACATCCTGTCACTGTCTACCTTGTCAATTCCCCGTATGTCGTTATCATGTCTCCTCTGACCCTTCTTTCCTCCAGTGTTGTTAGTCCTATTTCCCTCAACCTTTCTTCATAAGACAGACCCCTGAGTTGTGGAACTAACCTTGTCGCAAACCTTTGCACTTTCTCTAGTTTCTTTACGTGCTTGACCAGGTGTGGGTTCCAGACTGGTGCTGCATATTCTAGTATGGGTCTGACGTACACGGTATACAGTGTCTTGAACGATTCCTTGTTAAGGTAACGGAACGCTAATTTTAGGTTTGCCAGTCGCCCATATGCTGCCGAAGTTATCTGGTTGATGTGTGCCTCCGTAGACTTGCTTGGCGTTATACTCACCCCAAGGTCTTTCTCCTTTGCCGAGGTTTGTAGCCTTTGTCCGCCTAGCTTGTACTCTGTCAGCGGTCTTCTTTGCCCTTCTCCGATCCTCATGACTTTGAATTTGGAGGGATTGAATTCGAGAAGCCAGTTGCTAGACCAGATGTCGAGCTTGTCCAGGTCTGTTTGCAGCCCTGCCTGGTCCTCTTCCGATGTGATTCTCCTCATTATTTTCACATCATCCGCGAATAGAGACACTTCTGAGTCTATCCCGTCCGTCATGTTATTTACATATACATACCAGGAATAACACTGGTCCTAGGACTGACCCCTGCGGTACACCGCTCTTCACAGGCGCCCACTGTGATACCTCACCACGCACCATGACACCATGTGTGTGTGTGTGTGTGTGTGTGTGTGTGTGTGTGTGGTGTGTGTAGCGTGTGTGGTGTGTGGCGTGTGTGTGTGGTGTGTGGCCTGTGTGTGTGTGGTGTGTGTGTGTGTGGTGTGTGTGTGTGTGTGGTTTGTGTATGTGTGGGGTGTGTGCGGTGTGTGTGTGTGTGGTGTGTGGCGTGTGTGTGTGTGGTGTGTGTGTGTGTGGTTTTTGCGTGTGAAGGGTGTGGTGTGTGTGTGTGTGTGTGTACTCACCTAGTTGTGGTTGCAGGGGTCGAGTCATAGCTCCTGTCCCCTTGTGTGTTTGTGTGTGTGTATGTGTGTGTGTGTGTGTGTTTGTGTGTGTGTGTTTGTGTGTGTGTGTGTGTGTGTGTGTGTACTCACCTATTTGTGCTTGCAGGGGTTGAGACTCAGCTCCTGGCACCGCCTCTTCACTGATCGCTACTAGGTCCTCTCTCTCCCTGATCCATGAGCTTTCTCATACTTCGTCTTAAAGCTATGTATGGTTCCTGCCCCCACTATCTCACTTGCGAGACTATTCCACTTCCTGACAACTGTGTGACTGAAGAAATACATCCTAACATCCCTATGACTCATCTGAGTCTGCAACTTCAAATTGTGACCCCTTGTTTCTGTGTCCAATCTCTGGAACTTCCTGTCTATAACCTCCTTATATATTCATCTCAGTATTTTGTATGTCGTTATCATGTCTCCCCTAACCCTCCTGTCCTCTAGTGTCGTCAGGCGGATTTCGCGTAACGTTTCTTTGTAGGACATTCCCCTTAGCTCTGGAACTAGCCTTGTCGGAAACCTTTGCATTTTCTCTAATTTCTTGACGTGTCTGACCAGGTGTGGGTTCCAGACTGGTGCTGCATACTCCAGTATGGGCCTGACGTACACGGTGTACAGTGTCTTGAACGATTCCTTACTGAGGTATCGGAACGCTATTCTCAGGTTAGCCAGTCGCCCATATGCTGCAGCAGTTTTCTGGTTGATGTGTGCTTCCGGAGACGTGCTCGGTATTATACTCACCCCAAGATCTTTCTCCGTGGGTGAGGTTTGCAGTTTTTGGCCACCTAGCCTATACTCAATCTGCGGTCTTCTTTGCCCTTCCCCGATCTTCATGACTTTGCATTTGGCGGGGTTAAATTCGACTAGCCAGTTGCTAGATCACGTGTCCAGCCTGTCCAGGTCACTTTGAAGTCCTGCCTGGTCTTCATCTGATTTGATTATTCTCATCAACTTCACATCGTCTGCAAACAGGGACACTTCGGAGTCTATCCCTTCCGTCATGTCATTCACATATACCAAGAACGGCACTGGTCCTAGGACTGACTCCTGTGGAACCCCGCTCGTCACAGGCGCCCGTTGTGATACCTCATCTCGTACCATGACTTGTTGTGTGTACTCACCTGATTGTACTCACCTAATTGTGGTTGCAGGGATCGAGACTCAGCTCCTGGCCCCGCCTCTTCACTGTCCGCTACTGGGTCTCTGCTCTCTCTGCTCCATGAGCTTTATCATACCTTGTCTTAAAACTATGTATGGTTCCAGCCTCCACTATATATTTCTCTAGACTATTCCACTTCCTGACTACTCTGTGGCTGAAGAAATGCTTCCTAACATCCCTTTGACTCATCTGAGTCTTCAGCTTCCAGTTATGTTCCCTTGTTTCTGTGCTCCCTCTCTGGAACATCCTGTCACTGTCTACCTTGTCAATTCCCCGCAGTATTTTGTATGTCGTTATCATGTCTCCTCTGACCCCTCTTTCCTCCAGTGTTGTTAGTCCTATTTCCCTCAACCTTTCTTCATAGGACAGACCCCTGAGTTGTGGAACTAACCTTGTCGCAAACCTTTGCACTTTCTCTAGTTTCTTTACGTGCTTGACCAGGTGTGGGTTCCAGACTGGTGCTGCATATTCTAGTATGGGTCTGACGTACACGGTGTACAGTGTCTTGAACGATTCCTTGTTAAGGTAACGGAACGCTAATCTTAGGTTTGCCAGTCGCCCATATGCTGCCGAAGTTATCTGGTTGATGTGTGCCTCCGGAGACTTGCTTGGCGTTATACTCACCCCAAGGTCTTTCTCCTTTGCCGAGGTTTGTAGCCTTGTCCGCCTAGCCTGTACTCTGTCAGCGGTCTTCTTTGCCCTTCTCAATCTTCATGACTTTGCATTTGGTGGGATTGAATTCGAGAAGCCAGTTGCTAGACCAGATGTCAAGCTTGTCCAGGTCTGTTTGAAGTCCTGCTTGGTCCTCTTCCGATGTGATTCTCCTCATTAATTTCACATCATCTGCGAACAGAGACACTTTGAGTCTATCCCGTCCGTCATGTAATTTTCATATACCAAGAATAACACTGGTCCTAGGACTGACCCCTGCGGTACACCGCTCGTCACAGGCGCCCACTGTGATACCTCATCACGCACCATGACCCGTTGTTGCCTCCCAGTGAGGTATTCCTGATCCATTCCAGTGCCCTTCCTGTTATACATCTTGTTCTTCCAACTTCTTTACTAATCTCATGTGAGGAACTGTGTCGAAGGCCTTCCTGCAGTCCAGGAAAATGCAATCAACCCACCCTTCTCTCTCTTGCCTTATCTCTGTTACTTTATCATAGAACTCTAGGAGGTTTGTTACACAGGATTTGCCTTCCCGAATCCGTGCTGTCTGGTGTTTATTATCCTGTTCAGCTCGAAGTGCTCCACCATTCTCTTCCCTTATGATTTTCTCCAGGACTTTGCACACTATAAAACGTAAGTGTCACCGGTCTATAGTTTAGTGCGTCTTTTCTGTCTCCTTTTTAAAGATTGGGACTACATTGGCCTTCTTCCATACCTCAGGTAGCTGCCCAGTTTCAAGGGATGTGTTGAATATTATGGTAAGTGGCACACTCAGTACCTCAGCTCCTTCCCGAAGAACCCATTGGGAGATATTGTCCAGACCCATCGCCTTTGAGGTATCGAGGTCACTGAGTAACTGCTTCACCTCCTCCTCAGTTGTGTGTATGCCCTCGAGCACTTGATGCATCCCTTGTTGGTGATGCACCCCGTCCTGTCTACCCAGCTGCCTTCCTTCCTCCACTGTGAATACTTCCTTAAACCTCAGTTGAGCTCCTCACATACCTCTTGATCGTTCCTGTGAGTTCCCCATCTTCTCTCCTCAGCCTTATCACCTGGTCCTTGACTGTTGTCTCTCTTCTGATGTGACTGTACATCAGTTTCGGGTCGAACTTAACTTTCGATGCTATGTCGTTTTCGTACTGTTTCTGGGCCCCCCTCCATACTTGTGCATACTCGTTTCTAGCTCTTCTACTAATCTCTTTGTTTACTTGGGTTCTTTGCCTTCTGTACCTTTTCCATTCTCTGACACTCTGAGTCTTTGCCTCCCTGCACCTTTGGGTAAACCAGGGGCTCTTACTGGCCTTCCACTTAATCTTTTTCCTCTGGGTATAAACCGCTCCTCTGCCTCCTTGCACTTTGCCCCTACGTATTCCATCATTTCATTTATTGTCTGTCCTTCCATTTCCTTTCCCACTGAACCTCCTGCAGGAAATTCCTCATGCCCGTGTAGTTTCTTTAAAGTCTGGTTTGTCTCTTTCAGTACTGTTTTCCTCTCCATCTGTAGCCTCTTGTACTCAAGCTCAGCACCATATGGTCACTGGCTCCCAGGGGGCTCTCGTGTGTTATGTCTTCAATATCTGAGCTGTTCGGTGAATACAAGGTCCAGTCTTGCTGGTTCTTTTCCCTCTCACTCTGGTCGTGTCCCTGACATGTTGGTGCATCAGGTTTTCCAGTATAACGTCCATCATCTTGGCTCTCCAAGTTTCTGGACCCCACGGGTTCTTGGTTCTCCCAGTCGATCTCCCTGTGCTTGAAATCGCCCATGACCAGTAGCTTCGCTCTGCTCATGTGCGCTTTTCTTGCCACCTCCGCCAGAGTGTCCACCATCGCTCTGTTGTTCTCATCATATTCCTCACCTAGCCTCCTGCAGTTCTGTGGTGGGTTATACATCACTGCAATGACTATCTTGTGCTCCCCAGACTGGATGGTACCTACTATGAAGTCCCTTTTCTACACACCTCCATTCCTTCCATTTCCTCGAATCTCCAACGGTTCCTTACAAGCAGTGCGACCCCTCCCCTCCCCTGCTCCTTCTATCTTTCCTTAGGATCTGATATTCTTGTGGGAAGATTGCATCTGTTATTGTCTCATTTGTTTGTTTCTGTGACAGCTATGATGTCTGGGGACGCCTCAATTTTTTCTTTTTATTCCACTCTTCATACTTTTTTTCGTTTTCCATCCGGGTTTTTGGACCAAACCTTCCCTTGTTTCCAATCTTGTCCCTTTGGGGGGATCTTGGTGGGTTGGGGGGAGGGTGCCCATAGGGGTTGGAATTTGGGGGATTGTATGGTTGGGGTATGGGTTGGTGGGGTGGAGGAGATGGGGGTGGGGGAGCTGTGATGGTGGGTTTTGGGGCTGGGGTGGGGCAGGGGGACTGGTGTGTGTGTGTATGTGGGGGTGTAACTGGGTAGTAATAATACTTTAAAAAAACAGTAGCATTACCGTAAAAAGCAGTAACATTAAAGTAAAAGAGCAGTAACAGAATAACAGTAAATAGAGCCTGCACCCACTAGTTTTCTATATAGAGTTTGTCTTTATTTTCAGATATGTCTAGGAGTAAGTTCCTTTAAACATCGGCTCCACTAACCAGCTAGGCCAGTTGCCCAGCTTTTCTGAACCAGTCAAGCCAGACCAAATTTTGCTCAAGGGATGCCAGACCTAAGTGTCCTGGGATGCCAGCCCCGAATGTTTCCTGCAGTGATGCCAGACCTGAGTGTGTTCTGCTGTGATCCAGACCTGGTTTTCTGCATTTGCCAGACCTAAGGGTTTCCTGGGGATGCCAGCCCCGGGTGTTTCCTGCAGTGACGCCGTTAGGTGTTTCATTGTGATGCCAGACCTGAGTGTAATACCTGACACCGTTCACCTGGCACCACAAATATCCCCACCACATTTGTACCTCACCACCACTCTTGTGTTCACCACCTGTGTGCCCCTCAACCACAAATGTGCCCCCACCACCACCTGTGTGTCCCACCATCACCATCACTTGTGTATCTCACCACCACCTGTGTACGACACCACCATCACCACCACCTGTGTGAGCACCACCATCCCCCCCACCACCTGAGTACGACACCACCATCACTATCCCCCCTGGGTACCACACGAAAATCACCACCACCTGTGTACCACCAATCCCTACCAACTGTGTACCACACCACCTGTACCACACCCCCTCACCACCACCTGTGTCCAACCACTATCACCACCACCTGTGTCCACACCACCTGTCCACACCACCATCACCACCACCTGTACCACACCACATCACCACCACCTGTGTACCACACCACCTGTACCACACCACCATCACCACCACCTGTGTACCACACCACATCACCAACCTGTGTACCACACCATATCCCATCTATGTACCACCATTCACCGTGGTGTTCAACCCAAACATGGTTTACTGCTCATTTCACAATGTTTTGTATTAATATAACTCCTGAAGCCCCACCTGCAATGGCATGTTTATACCAGCACACAGTGAGTGAGGCCAGTTTTGAAGCTTCCTGTGTGCTGATGTGTGGAGGTACGCACTGCCCCTTTTATGGGTGCTGATGTGGAGGCACGCACTGCCGCCTTGTTGTGGTGTGCTGATGTTGGAGGCACGCTACTGCCGCCTTTGATGGTGTGCTGAGTGGGAGGTACGCTACTGCCGCCTTGTTATGGTGTGCTGATGTGGGAGGCACGCTACTGCCGCCTTGTTAGGGTGCTGAGTGTGGAGGTACGCTACTGCCCCTTTTTTGTGGTGTGCTGATGTGGGAGGCACGCTACTCCCCTTTTGTGGTGTGCTGATGTGTGGAGGTACGCTACTCCGCTTTTTATGGTGTGCTGATGTGGGAGGCACGCTACTGCCGCCTTGTTATGGTGTGCTGATGTGTGGGGTACGCTACTGCCGCCTTGTTATGGTGTGCTGATGTGTGGAGGTACGCTACTGCCGCCTTGTTTGGGGTGTGATGTGGGGAGGCAGCTACTGCCGCCTTGTTATGGTGTGCTGATGTGTGGAGGCACGCTCTGCCGCCTTGTTATGGTGTGCTGATGTGGGATTTTCGCTACTGCCGCCTTGTTATTGTGCTGATGTGTGGAGGTACGCTACTGCCGCCTTGTTTGGGTGCTGATGTGTGGAGGCACGCTACGCCGCCTTGTTATGGTGTGCTGATTGTGGAGGTACGCTCTGCCGCCTTTTTATGGTGTCTGATTTGGAGGCACGCTACTGCCGCCTTGTTATGGTGTCTGATGTGGGAGGTACCAATGCCGCCTTGTTTATGGGGGGGTTTATGTGTGGAGGTACGCATTTCCGCCTTGTTGGGGTGCTGATGTGTGGAGGTACGCTACTCGCCTTGTTGTGGTGTGCTGATGTGTGGAGGCACGCTACTGCCGCCTTGTTGTGGTGTGCTGATGTGTGGAGGCACGCTACTGCCGCCTTGTTGTGGTGTGCTGATGTGTGGAGGCACGCTACTGCCGCCTTGTTGTGGTGTGCTGATGGGGGGGAGGCACGCTACTGCCGCCTTGTTGTGGTGTGTTTATGTGTGGAGGCACGCTACTGCCCCTTGTTATGGTGTGCTGATGTGTGGAGGCACCTACTGCCGCCTTGTTGTGGTGTGCTGAGGACGTGCATGAGACGTGGGATATTTATTGTGGGGGTTATTTTGTTTTCGCATGGTGTGAATGATAAGGATTGCATTTGGGCAGAGACGCAGTTGCTGTATTTTGTGTGTCTATAATGTAATATAAGGGATCAGAACATATACGTTTAATCAACAAAATTTTCAGTCCCACACAAGTATAAATGTATGTAATATATTAGCACATAATCGTAAATATATCCAGAACCAAAAGGCAGACCCTCCCCATAAGTCATCATGTAGACCCAAATAGACTCCAAAGATTAAACTAAATGACTTAGCACTTACAAATAAGTTATACCGACGACAAATAGTGTTTTATGCGTGTCGTTCTTTTGACGGACATTGAACAGCAGTTCAAATGGCGACCTTTGTTAGTAGAGTTAAATACAACTAAGTTCTCATTGAATATAGAATATGAACAAGACAACCTATCTTTTGGGGTTACTTTCCAAATAGGACATAACTGACGGAACCGACGGTCAACACTGTTATTTGTAAGTGGTCTGTTTTAATGTCTCTTCCATATTTAACTGGGGGCCCACTGTGTGAAATGTTTTCGAGTTACCTCATATAATGTAGCATGTCGACGTGTTGATTTGCCAAAAAAAAATATTATTTAACTTTCTAAAAAAGGGTTTAGATAAAATTAATAATTCAACCTCAAATAAAAGTCCCCCTTATTCTAAGTTTAAAAAATTTGTTCTTTTTTCAGTCTGGTCTTAAAAATTGCAAGTTCTTGGGCATCACTGAAGCTTTTTTCATTCTTAGGCCTCAGTAGGGGGGAATAATTATAAAAAATTTAAATGCCCCTGGTAAAAACTTTCCCCCCGCTCATGGGGGGGGGTAATCGGGGCCTTGGGGCAATTCTTTTCCCTTTTGAAAAAGGTTAAAGATACAGACATGTAGACTAACGAAAATACAAAAAATCGAGCATATGGAAAAAAAAGGAATACGGAAAAAAGTAAGTTAAGTCAGCAAACGAACATTAAAAATATATATATATATATATATATATATATATATATATATATATATATATATATATATATATGGTGTTTTTTTTTCTATCTCATAAACACCGCGGGGAAACGGGTTATCTTTTTTTACTTAATTAGGTCACACTAAACATCATACACATGCATATATATACATACACATCTAGGTTTTTTTTTTCTTTCCTAATAGTTCTTGTTTTTTTTATTTTTTATTGTCCATGGGGAAGTGGAAAAAAATCTTTCATCCGTCCCTGCGTGTCGTATGAGGCGACTAAGATGCCGGGGGGGCTAGAAACCCCCCTTTCCTGTAAAATTAAAAAAGGAAGAAGAATTTTTTTTAAAAAGGGGTTTGAATGTGCGGGATGTAGTGCGTGATAAGAAAGAGATGATTGCTAATGTTATGAATGAAAAAAGTTGGATGACCTAGGTCTAAAAACAAAGCTGAAAGATAGGTGATTTTTAGGGGAGAAATAAGGGGGCTTATGGAGATTGACAGAATTAGAACTAAAAGGGGTAACAATAATGTTGAAGGATCAGTTTGGAAGGAGAAGAGGAATATAAATGTTAAAATCAAGGATTACGTGGTTTAAAAAAAGGTCGGATGTGAAAAGGGGGTTTAGTAAGTGTGTATGCCCTGGTAAAAAAGTGTAGAAGGAGAGAGAGATTTTGGGAGATGTGAAGCGAGTGTGTAAAAATTTTTTAAACCAAAGTGAGGGTAATTTTGGTGGGGACCTAAATGCTAAAGTAGGAGAAACATTTAAAGGGTGTGGTAGGTAAGTTTGGGGTGCCGGGTTTAAATGATAATAGGAGCCCTTTTTGTTGAACTTTGAAAGGAAGGAGTTTGGTTTAGATAATACATATTTAAAAAAAAGACTTTGGGAGACGTGGGGGTTACATGTTTCTGAGGGGCCACAGATCCATAGATATATCGGATCACTTTTAAGTTGTAGATAGAGTGGGGTAAAAGGTAGATGGGATGAGGGAAAAAAGGAAGCAAGGTAAGTGACAGGGGGGTTTATAAGCTAAAGGAGGATTAAGTTAGGGTAAGATATAAACAACTATTGGAGGATATATCCATGAGAGTATATGAATGGGGTTGAAGATGTAGGGGTAGGTTTTAAAAAAGATGTTAGAGTGTTCACAAAAAAATTTTGGTTACAGGAAAGTGGGTGCGGGGGGGAAGAAGAGTGATTGGTGGAATGATGATGTAAAGAGAGAAAAGAGAAAAAAATTAGAAATGAGAGATTTTTACAAATAGAAGTGATAAAAAGGGAGGAGTTTATGAAGAGGAAAAAAGAGTGGTGAAGAAATGAAAAATAGAGCAAATGAGAGAGTGGGTGAGATGTTTTCAACAAATTTTTTTTAAAAAAAAAAGTTTTGGAGTGAGATTAATAAGTTAGGAACCCCCAGGGAACGAATGGGTTTGACAGTTAAAAATAATAAAGGGGGTTAATAAATGGGAGTTAGAGGTATCAGGAAGATGGAGGGGAAAATTTTAAAAAATTTTGATGAAGATAGGGAAGCTATGATTTTGTGTATAGGGGAAGGAGGAATAACATCTTGTAGGTGTGAGGAGGAGCCAGTTGTGAGTGTGGGGGGAAATTCGTGAGGGAGTGAGTAGAATGAAAGGGGGAAACAGCGGGATGGGAAAAGATAAATGTTAAAATAAGGTGGGGGTATAGTTTTGGAGGGTTGGAGCTTTTTTTTAATAAATGTATGGAAGAAGGTAAGGTACATTGGGATTGGCAGAGAGCGTGTATTGTTCCTTTTTAAAAAAGGCAAAGGGGGCAAAAAAAATGCAAAAATTATAGGGGAAATCTGTTGATTACCTGGTAAAATGTGAGTTATTATTTAAAGAATTAAAAGTAAGACGGGGAAGGGGTAGGGGGATAAAAAAAGGAGGGGGGTGTAGCCAAAAATGTTTACAGTGAAACAAAAAGGGGAACAGTATTAAGATAAGGATAAAAGGGTTTTTTGGGGTTTATAGATTTGGAAAAGGCATGATAGGGTGGATAGGGGGCAATTTGGGAGATGTTGCAAATGTAGAATAGAAGGTAGGTTATTGGGGGTGAAAATTTTTTGGGGGTAGTGGGCCCCAGGTTAGAGTGTGTAGGAGGGAGGGGACTTTTTTCCCGAAAAATAGGCCTTGACAAGGATTTTGATGTCACCGTGGTTGTTCAATATATTTATGATAGGGTTGAAAAGAAGTGAATGTGAGGGTTTTGGCAAGAGGTTTGGGGGGTTAAAAATAAAGAATTTAACACAAAGGGGATATTGTCACATTTTTTTGCGATGACACTGTGTTTTTAAATTTTCCGAATAGAAATTCAGAGGTTGGTGGATAGTTTGGTAGGGTATGAAAAAGAAGAAAATTGAAAGTGAATTAGGAAAAGAAGGTGATGAGGATAAAAAAAAATTAGGAAGAAAGACGGGATATCAGATTGGAGGGGAGAGAGTATGGAGGAGGTGAATGTATTCAGATATTTAGGAGTTGAGTTCGCAGAGGGGTCTATGAAGGATGGGTGAATCATAGTTGATGAGGAAAAAAGGGTGAGTGGTCCCTGAGGGTCTGTGGAGAAAAAGCTTTTCCTTGAAGCAAAAAGGAAGGCTCCAACACTTTTATATGGGTGTGAAGCATGGGTGATAATTTTTTTAACCGAGGAGGGCTGGAGGCAGTGGAGATGTCATGTGGGGAGGTCAATGTGTGGTGGAATATAATGCAGAAATTCGTTGTTTGGACATTAAGGGGCTGGGGGGGGGGTTGGGGAGTTGGTTCACAGGGGAAAGAATAAAAAAAAAATAGAAAGACTTGGGGTGAAAAAATCTGTAGTGGAGGAAAGGGGGAGTTGGGGGCCCGGCCTGGAAAAAGGTTGGAGGGGGGGAAAAAGGGGTTTTTTGTGTGCATCACTTCCAAAAAACATGGTAGGTTTTGGGGGAGCAATGGAGACTTGGGGGTGAAGAAAAGTAACATTTGGGGAAGGGATTCGGGAAAAACCGGCCTCCGGACTTGAGTCCTAAAATGAGAAGTACAGTGCCTACCAAAAGGGGGGGAGTTAATGTTGCATTTTTAAAAACTATAGTGAATGATGGGTGAAAGTTTTTTTTTTTCGGGCCCCCCCTCCCTTTGGGGGGGAAACGGCCAATAAATATATATATATATATATATATATATATATATATATATATATATATATATATATATATAAAATGTCACCGAATAGGCAGAACGCGTTTTGGTTAAATAGCAACGCTCATCCTGCCAAAAAGGGGCAACAAAATTTGTGTATGAAAAAATTTCCAAAAAATTTTTTTGAACCAAAAAAAAATATATATTTAATTGTGTTTGTTTATTATTAAATTTTGGGGAAACGTATCAAAAATATATTTAGTTGGATTAGGCTAAATTAAATTGCGCTTGTATTTTGGTTGGAAAATTTTTAAAATTTTTTTGGAAAAATTTAAATTTTTACATTAACATAAATTAAAAAAAATATCTTCAAACGTATACGAGAAGTTTTTTGGGAAAGGCTTAATTTAAATGAGTTCTTGCTAATTGACCATTTTTTAATATTAGGCACGAATATAATATTAGCTTAGTTTTAAGATTGTCCGAAAAAGTTTTAATAACCAAGATACATTCATAAAACAGGTTAAACATGTCAGTTCAATACTTCATAGAAATTAAGTTGTTATTACTGATTGTTCCGCTTACACAAAACTACCTCAGCTCAGTTTAAATAGCGCTCAATGAAGGTCCCTTTTTCCCCAATAAATGCCCCCAGGGTAGTCGACTATCACCTGGATACCAACCCTTTTAAAGGGTGGAAAAAAATTAAACTGACCCCCGATTAATCATTTTTAGAAGTGTTAAGTGTTTTTGGGAATAAAGGCAGAAAACAGAGGCTCATAATGAATCAGAGGGGGAAAAAGAACATAAGAACATAAGAAAAAGGGGAAACTGCAGCAGGCCTTTTTTGGATACTAGGCAAGTCCTTCACAATCTGTCCCCCCAACAGAACACTTGCTCAATCTAATTTTCAATGCTACCCAAGAAATAAAAAGGGGGAATTTATTTACTCATGTGCGAGTCCCACCTTCCCCAACCCCCCCCCCCTCATGAATTTATCCAACCCCAAAATTTGAAACTACCCAAAAAGGCCCAAATTTAATAACCCTACTAGGCAGACTTTTCCACTCCCCCAACCACCCCTTTCCCCAAACCAAACTTTCCATATCCTTTCTAAAAAATAAACTTATCTAACTTGAATCCATTATTGCGGGTTTTTCCCGGAAATCCTCAAGACCCTTTTAATCCCCTTGTTAATAAATTTTTCCACTTGTATATATCATGTCTCCCCCCTTCTCCCCCTTTTAAAAAGGAAGTAATTTAAGGGTCTTCAATCTTTTTTCCCCAAGGAAGATTTCTAATGCTATGTATTAATTTAGTCATTCTACGCTGAAGTTTCTAAAAATTTTGTCCATTCTTGAATATGGCGACCAAAAAAAAGGTTTTGTAATCTAGGTGAGGCCTTTTAATGATGTATAAAGCTGTAATATAACCTCTGGATTTGTTTAAACTTTTTGATAAAAACCCAGTAATCTTTTGTTATTCGTACGCTTGGCATTGCTGTCTTGGTTTAAGGTTTTTAAAAACCCTCCCCCCCCAAGTCCTTCCGAATCTGTATGGCTAAGTTCTACGTTATTTAACTTATAAGTGCTTGGGTTTTTGGCACTAGACTTCAGAACCTTGCATTTATCTACATTTTGCATCTCCCTTTTTTGACCACGATATTTGTTAAATCTTCCGGTTTATGACATCTATTTTGAAAAAATTATCCCCCCTTCTTCGGGTCGGGTTTCTCTTCCTAGTAATTCCCTGTCAAGGTCGATATATATTATAAATAACAATGGGCCAGGCGTCCTTGGGAAACCACTTGTTACAAGTCCCCATTCGTTTAACCCCATTTATCACCCTCTCTTCCTATTTGGGGGCCCTGACTCTCCAACACACTTTTCCCCCCAAGCCAGGTGCCCTTTCTTTAACAGTCTCTTGGGGGGATTATCAAAGCCTTACTAAAGTCTAAATAAAAATATCGAATTTTTATCGTGATCAACAGCCTCAAAAATTTAGTGAAGAAGGTTAATAAATTAGATAGGGAGGGGAAACCCCCTCGGGGAACCATTAATTTTTAATCAAAATTTTTATCGATTTTAATAATATCACTATAATTGACTTTAATTTGCCCTACAATTGAGGTCAGGCTTATTGGGGGTAATTTGGGTAGTGACTTGCCCCCCCCTTTTTTAAAAAAAGGAATTACTTTGCCCCTTACTATCAGACACTACACCTGTTTAAAAAATAAATTAAAATGTTAAATTGGTTCCCCGGGTTCCTTTTTTTCATTCCTTAAGAAAAAAGCTCATCAGGACCCAGCGATTTATTTTGTTTCAGTCGGTCTTTTTTTTCCTAACCATTTCTGTGTTATATTACATAATTTATCTTCTTCGGGCCTTTAAAAAAATTAATTAGGGATATTATTAATGTCTTCCTGTAAAAAACCCAGAAAATAATTATTAAAATGGCCCCATATCATTCCCTTTCAAAGATCCCCGGTTATTTTGGGGCCTATCTTACCCCAACTTTTTTTTCTATAAACCGGGAAAAAAATTTTGGGTTATTTTTTTAATCCCTAGCAACTTAATTTCTAGTCCCTTTAGCTTTTTTTTTCCCCTTTTCTCCCCTTAATGTCAGTATCTATTTTTAAGATGACCCTCACCTCTTTTTTGCGCCTAAAATTTTTCCTTTCTTCTGCCCTAAATTTTGGCTATTATTCATCCATTTTGGGTCATTTCTACTTGATCAATTTCAAGGGATAAATGTTCTTTGGGCGCCTGTGAGTGTTAAGAAAACTGTCTATTGATCCCTTTTTCGTCACCCCAGTCCACAGTTGATAATTTTAAGTCCATTATAATCTGCAAGCGAAAATCTGGGACGTTACTAATTTTCCCCCCTACTATCATACCCCCTTCAATGCAAACGAATTGACTTGTGGTCCGGGAGTTCCTCTTAATTTCAAAATTTTAAAAAAAGGGTTTCCTTGCTTCCAAAACCAAGTAAGTATTTTTCCTTGGGGTTCTGTTCAACTGTTTAAAAAACCTGAACTATTTAAAAAAAGTCGTTAGATTCAAATTTCCCCCCTACAAATGGCCTTTTTGTGTTTGCCTCAGACTGAATTGTGATGGAATTTATTAAAATTTTTTTTTTATCCATTTTTACGAATAACTATTGGGGCCGCTTTTTAAACCACATGGACATATCGGGTGATGATGTTTCTGAAATTCAATTTTATAAATTTTTAAAAAGAACAACTACAATATTGAACTTTTTCCTTTTAGTTAGCAATTTGAATTGTGAAACTTATTATTTATTAATTATTAAATCCGACATATTTATTTAATATTAAAAAAACTATTTTCCCCAAAATACTCCATATTCAGATTGACTGTCGCCCGGCCCCCAGGCCAGGCACCGTAACACCACCCTGGGCTCCGTCTTTGGTGGCAAGGCTGCCGGGTGAAGAACAGCATGTTGGGGGTGGATAACGGTGGACGTCCCATATCCATACCACGATCAGGATAGTTGCTTTACGCCCCAAACCGGCCGTAGGGATGCAGTGGCGATGTATCTGAGGGGAAAAGTTCTTAGTTTTATAAAAAATTTTGTCTGATCAGCTGGCGTGGGCTTGCATTAGACTGCGTGCATGCACATAGCTTTGTTCATTGGTATCAACCGGTCTTAATTACCTTCACCTAGGTGGGGGGATCATTAGTTAGACAGCATAATGGTTTATAGGTGTGGGATGAGACCAGTAGTCAGTTAACAGTATTGTAGTCAGTTAACGTCTTAGTGTCAGTTAACAGTTTCGTAGTGTTAACGTACTGGGGAGTCAGTTAACAGTACTTCAGTAGTCATTAAACGTACTGGTAGTCAGAAAAGCAGTAGCGGGTTTAAAAACCCCCAGTAGTCAGTTAACAGTACGCGAGTCAGTTAACAGTATTTTGTAGTGTTAACAGTAAACGTACTGTGCCTGCAGCTATGGATCACCCATGCAACCACAAATAGGTGGACAAATAGGTAGTACACACACACACACACACACACACCCCCGAATCAGTTAAAAATTTTACATAAAATGGCTCATATAAGTGGCTCATATAAGTGGCTCATAAAGGGCCATAAAATGGCTCATATAAGGGCTCAAAAAGGGGTCTAAAAGGGGTTTTATATGGGCTCAAAAAGTGGCTCATAACAAACCCTTAAAAACAAGGCAGGAGACAAAACAGCCTACCAACTTTTAGAAAAAAAGCTTCACAGGTACTTCACCAATTATACAACACTTTAATAAAAACCAAAACCCCTTTTCCCTAAACTCAAAATAGCGGGGGGCCCCGATCCAAAGGTACAAACAGACCTGAATAATTTAAAATTTCAATTTACCATGCTTTCAAAAAACTTCAAAATTAATTCAAGAAAAACTTTTCCCCCCCGTCTCACAAATGTCTCCCCCCTTCTTTTTTTTCAAAAAAGAACAAACGATTTTATTTGCCATTTGGAGTTAATATATCGCACTTAGAAAAAGAAGCCCCCTGGGAATCTTCTGATCTCCAAAACTTTGTTGTCGCCCCCGATATACTGCTCACAAAATTAGCACACTATGGTATGGGGGGACCCCCAACTACCAAAAATCATATCACCAACAGAAGCCAATACTTTTAAAAATGGAGCAATCTTCCACAAAAAAATTACGTCGGGCCCCCCAAAAAGTGCCCCGGGCCCCCTATTCCTCTTTTTTCATAAAACCCCCGAATGCACCCTACTCAAACCCCATTTTTTTTGAGACGACACAACATATTCTTCACCCAAATCCAGTTTACTGGAACACTATTAATCCCGAATTACAGAAAATATCAACATGGATGACGACAAACCATCCAATCGCAAGCCCTACTATGGGGTTTGGGCAAAGCCACAAATGTCCCCTTAAAAACGCTAAATGGTTCAATCACAAAACTCACGGAAAAATTTTAGGCCCCCTTGACAGTAGCCTCAAATTCCAAAACACAAAAAAATTTTCCCAAAAAACTCAAAAACAGTAGGCATTTTCAAAATCGTATTTTACAAAATCAGCTATCCTTCCCCAATACATTCACTTATCTCCCGTATCTCACCTATGGAATCTGTGCGGGGTCAACAACATTAAACCCCCCGCCCCCAAACCAAAAAAAGGGAAAATCAGAATGATAAATTCCCCCTAGACAGCAACTCCCCCAAATTCAAAAGTCTAAAACTACCACCTAAAGAAATTATACTTTTCTTTTCCTTACTAAAAAAAAATTTCCTTAATATAAACCCCCCGCTAAAAATTTCCCCCCACCAACAAGGACCCGCCAAAACAAGACACAGATCCGATATACGAGTCCTATCAACCTAAAAATTCTATCATAAAGGTCCCCAAAACAATTCACTATAGTAAATATTAAAATAATCTTGTCTGAAAATCAATTTAAAACTAACTCAAAAACCCCCCTCTCACCCAAAACAAAATTTTCATACTATAAACACTTGAAAATGCTCATTATTACTTTCCTATACGAAAATTTTAATTTTTTAAAAATATTTACTATTATTTCCCCTCTAAATCAAACTAAATATATATTTAATTTTAAGTCAAAAAGCCAATGTTATTTTCCTTAAGATAATCTCAATTATATTCCTTACTGAAAACATTATCATTATATAATAATTTAAACAGTAAAATTTTCATATTGAATTTTTTTAAAAAAAATTTTTAAAATTTAGAAAAACCCTTAAATTTTCAATTTAATACATAGTCTTAATTTTAAAAAAATTTTTTTAATGCCATGGCATGTCGGGGGCTCTCCCCTTTCACTCAATTTTCTTTTAAAAAAATCCTTGAAAAATTTTTTAAAACTGCAACGAAAAAAATTTTTTTTTTTATTTTTTTTTATTTTTTCTTTTTTTACTAAATTTTTTTGTTCTTCTGTTTTTTTCCCCAAAAAAATGACAAATTTCCACCTTAAAAACAATTCTTTTTTTAAAAAATTTTAAAAAAAATTAAACAATTTTTTTAAAAAATTTTTAAACCCTTTTTTTTCCATTTTTTTTTTTTTTGTCAAAATTTGGGGTTGCAACCTCCCTATATAATGTCCTCTTTTTTAACCCCTCTTTCCTTTTAAACCCCCCTTCCTTTTAATTTTTCCCCTTCCCCCTTTTTTTTCCCCCCCCTTTTTCCCTTTCCCAACCCCCCTTTTAAATTTCCCTTTCCCAACCCCCCCCAATTCCCCCTTCCAAATCCCCCCAATTCCCTTCCCTAAATCCCCTTTTCCCCAATTTTTCCCTTCCTTTTTAAATCCCCCTTTAACCCCCCTTTCCCAAAATCCCCCCTTTTTTCCCCCTTCCCCCAACTCCCCCCCTAATTCCCTTCCAAACCCCCTTCCTTTAAATTTCTTTTAACTCCCCCCCAATTTTTTTCCCAACCCCCCTAATTCCTTCCTAACTCCCCCCCAAACCCCCTTTCCCAACCCCCTCCCAATTCCCCCTTCCCCAACTCCCCCAATTCCCCCTTTTTTTAACCCCCCCCAATTTTTTCTCCCTTCGGATCTCTCCCCCCCCCTTCCCTTCCTAAAACCCCAGACACATATGAGACCTCTATTAAGAAAAAGCTTTTGATCTCATGTTTTTTAGAATACTATAGTGAAAATGGGAAAAATTAATTTGTATTTTGCTTATCAATAAATTGAAAAAAATTTAAAAAAAGAATTTAAATTTGTAAAAAAAGTGATTATATCTTATCTTTTTAAAATTTTATAATACATTCCATCCTCTTAAGAAAACGTCAGGGTTTTTTTTATGACTGAAGACCGTGGAAAAAGACGGTGACACTAGAATGTAAATGTTGGTCTTGAATCGAACCGAAAAAGAAAGATCTTGTCGAGGAGAAATTGGTGGGGGGGAAAGTTGAAGTGGGGATGAACGTTGAAGTGGGGATGAAAAATTGAAGGGGGATGAACGTTGAAGTGGGGGGGGGAAGTTGAAAAAGGGGGGGGGAAGTTAAAAAGGGGGGAGTGACGAGAAATTTAGTGAAATGTTTAAAGGAATAAAAGGTTCATTTGGAAAATAATGGAAGTATTGAAGGGGGTTTGTTGGGAATTTTTTTAAACATGCAATTTGATGTTGTCTGGCTTTATAAAAGTGTTTCTTTTTGCTCTGCTGCTGCTAGGGGGTTTTTTGATGTATTTATGTATGTGTATATGTTTATGTGGGTTTTCACATTGTAATAAATTTTTTCCCAAAGGTTGGAATGTGTGGATTTTGTTTTTTTAAAAAAGCACAGGTGATAGTAGGTATCTTTTCATTGGTTGTAAAAAAAATTTTTTTTTTTGTTTGTATTTTTTTTTTTTGTACCATTTTTAAATCCCAATGTTCTTCTTTTTTTTTTGTTCTTTGGGGAGGTTGTCTGTTTTGAGTTATGTGGTCAGTGTGAGATGGAACTGTGTCGTTGTAGGGGGTTTAGGAATGACATTTGTTACAAAAAAGGAATAGGAGGACCTTGAGGGGGCTTTCACAAGTAAAAAAAAGTCGGGGGAAGGGGAAATTGGGGCTGGAAATTGGGTTCCCATTGTTTGGAGTTTTGGGAACAAATGGGGGGAAAATTTAAAAAATTTTACAGTTTTGTGTTTTAACTCAGTTCCCCTGTCAAAAGGTATTTCCCCATCCTTGGTGAAGGGGTTTATTGATTTTG
>WNWK01012695.1:0-58485 GCA_009830355.1 Cherax destructor | reverse complement strand
TGACCTAAACCTGCTAGTCAGGTCCTCACTCCCACGTCTGCCAACATCGTTGCCTCCAGCACTGAGACAGATAATAGGATTGCTCCCATTACCTCTCATGATGTCGTCCAGACGGCTAACAATATCCTCCATCCCAGCCCCAGGAAAGCAAACCCTCTGTCTCCTACTCCTATCAATCAAACAGAAAGCCCTATCCATGTACCTAACCTGACTGTCCCCAACAACAACAATGTTTTTACCTTCCTTTGTGTCTTTCGTCGTGACGCTCCCAGAAGTCGACTCACATTCATCGGGTAGCACGGAGAATGGGTTCGATGTTTCCACAACATTCTCCTGGGTGGCAGCTCATGGCATTGGGGGAAAAGTGCTGTCATGGATCGAGTCATGGCTCACCAATAGGAAGCAGAGAGTGTGCATGAATGGGGTTAAATCCGAATGGGGACTTGTAACAAGTGGTGTTCCACAGGGATCAGTCTTAGGCCCATTGTTATTTATAATATATATCAATGACCTTGATGAGGGAATTACTAGTGATATGAGCAAATTCGCCGACGACACGAAGATAGGTAGGATAATTGATTCAAACATAGATGTCATAGAACTTCAGGAAGGTTTAGACAAACTTATTCGTGGTCAGAAAAGTGGCAGATGCAGTTCAATGTAGATAAATGCAAGGTTCTGAAGCTCGGGAGTGTCCATAACCCAAGCACTTATAAGTTAAATAACGTAGAACTTAGCCATACAGATTGCGAGAAGGACTTGGGGGTGATGGTAAGCAGCAACCTTAAACCAAGACAGCAATGCCTAAGCGTACGTAATAAGGCAAATAGATTACTGGGATTTATATCAAGAAGTGTTAGCAACAGAAGTCCAGAGGTTATATTACAGCTTTATACATCATTAGTAAGGCCTCACCTAGATTACGCAGCTCAGTTCTGGTCTCCATATTACAGAATGGACATAAATTCGTTAGAAAACATTCAGCGTAGAATGACTAAATTAATACATAGCATTAGAAATCTTCCTTACGAAGAAAGATTGAAGACCCTAAAATTACATTCACTTGTAAGACGTAGAATAAGGGGAGACATGATCGAGGTATACAAGTGGAAAATGGGTATTAACAAAGGGGATATAAATAAGGTCTTGAGGATATCTCTCCAAGAGAACCCGCAATAATGGATTCAAGTTAGATAAGTTTAGATTTAGAAAGGATATAGGAAAGTATTGGTTTGGAAATAGGGTAGTTGATGAGTGGAACAGTCTGCCTAGTAGGGTTATTGAAGCTAGGACCTTGGGTTGTTTCAAATTTAGGTTGGATAAATTCATGAGTGAGAGGGGTTGGATTTGAGTGGGACTCGCGCATGAGTGGGTAGAATTGTCAAAGCTTATTTCTTGGGTAGCATTGAAAATTGGGTTGAGCAAATATTCTGTTAGTGGGACGGATTGTGAAGGACCTGCCTAGTATGGGCCAACAGGCCTGCTGCAGTGTTCCTCCTTTCTTATGTTCTTATGTTTCTACCTCTCCACCCGTCCTCTTGAGCCTTAACTTTGTCCCATGCGTTTTAGCCACTGTCCAGGTTCCTTTCCTGGCTTGAGGATTCTTAACAGGAGGATTACTACGAATCCTCTTGTTTTCCTCATTCAGTCGCTGTATCTCAAGCTTAGCTACCCTCAGTTCTTCCTTCAGCTGCTGGTAGAGTAGCTCAAGAGAGGACATCTTCTTCAGATTGACAGAGAGCACACAAGACACGTCTTCACTGAGTTAAGTCAGGTCCACCACTGAGTTAAGTCAGGTCCACCACTGAGTTAAGTCAGGTCCACCACTGAGTTAAGTCAGGTCCACCACTGAGTTAAGTCAGGTCCACCACTGAGTTAAGTCAGGTCCACCACTGAGTTAAGTCAGGTCCACCACTGAGTTAAGTCAGCGTCTGGGAGTTATGATGAGAATGTCGTCAACATAACGAAGCCAGGTGACAGAAGAGGGAATAATAGTGGAAAATCGTTCGGCTTCCAAATGTTCATATATAGGTTCGCAAGGACGGCACTAAGTGGCGATCCCATGGGTAGTCCAAAAGTTTGCTGAAAGAGTTGGTTTTCGAAAGAGAAACATGTAAAGCCACACATAGTTCAACAAGGTCGATGAAATCGCTGGCTGGAAGAGGAAGATCAAGCGAGTCGTCAATTTTCCTGCGCAAGAGATCGATAGCTTGTGTAGTAGGTACTTTGGTGAATAGGGAATTTACATCAAGGCTGTAGAGTTTCTTGTTTCTGATGTTGATGTTGCGAATGCGATTGAGAAGGTCACCAGAGTGTTTGAGATGTGCTGGACTGATGGTGCCCAAAAGTTTGGAGAGGTGTTTAGCGAGAATTCCTGAGATTTGGTGGGAGCACTGCCTATTCCCGAGGATATGGGCCTCAATGGGATACCTGGTTTGTGAGTTTTGGCAGACCGTACATTCTGGCAGGTCTGGGGTTGCTGGGAATGGTGTGTAGAAGTTTCTTTCCTAGTTCTGATTCCCTCAGAATGCGGCGAGTCTTGTGAAGAAATGTTTTGGTGAGGTTGTCCACTTGATTAGTAGTGAGAAGTTTGTAGGTATCTGGGTCATTAAGTAGATTAAGCATTTTGTTCCTGTAATCGTCAGTGTTCAAGATTACGACACCACCTCCTTTATCAGCGGTGGTAACCCTGATGGTCGTGTCTTCTGCTAAAGTTTTAAGTGCAATGATGTAACGTCGAGGTATGACTGGGGTACTGTGTGTTGAGATGGCTGCTGAGATGATGCCTTGAAGATAGCCTTTTTGGAAATCGGAGTCATTGTGTCTGTAGTTTTTAGCGATGAAATTGAGGTCTTGTTTTGGTTTCGTGATTCCTGTTGCAAATTTGAGACCTAAGCTGAGGGCTTCAGTTTCTGTGGTTGACAGTGGACGAGTTGAAAGATTTTGAATAATTTCAGGTCTTCCTAAACTTTTCCACTGAGAATTATCGCAGAGAGTTTGGAGTTTCCTAGTAAGTCTGATTTTTGCTGAACATTAGCTGTGGTAACTCTGCTGCGAATAATTTCGGCGGTGCGTCTGTTCATGTTACCCCGGAGTGTCGTGCCTAGTGTCCTGGCTTGGAGAAAAGTTTCCTATGTAGCGTTGTTCAGGTCATCTGCACACTCTTCAAGGTAAGTTCGTGCAGTTGCGGAGAAAGGAGGTTTAATGTTGGCAATTTGAGGAGGAGTAGAATCATCACGCATCTGTATATCCAACAACTTCAACCAGAACAACGGCTTCTACAACATAGCTGAACCTATTGCCAAGAAACGTCTTCAACGCTATCCCACCTAGAACTCAAGAATGGTACACTGCAGGTCCTTTAAGTCACACAATGTTTTTAACTATCACACTACTTTTAAGACTCACATGCAGCTTTCTCCACCTGACCCAGCATTCTCCACCTGACTGTACCCTATATATATCTCCATGTTGCTAAAACATTTATTAGGGGAGAAAAGAGGAATTTATAGGCGCATCAAAAGAGGAGATGTTAACCTTATTGACCAATATGTTCAGTTGAAAAGAGAAGTAAAAAAGGGGATTAGAAAGGCTAAACGTGACTATGAGATTAAGGTTGCTAATGAATCAAAGACTAATCCAAAAGGGTTCTTTCAAGTGTACAGGACGAAGGTGAGGGAAAAGGTAGGACCTCTGAAAATTGGGAATGGACAGCTGACGGATAACGAACTGGAAATGTGTTCTCTATTTAATGACTATTTTTTGTCAGTCTTTACACAAGAAGACGTAAATGAGATTCCAGAAATTAACAATTATTCAGTTCCTGAAGAATTCAAATTAACTAATATTACTGTCACGAGGGACATGGTTATCAAACAGATAGATAAACTGAAGCAAAATAAGTCCCGGGACCCGACGAGTTGTTTTCCAGGGTACTTAAAGAATGCAAAATGGAACTTAGTCAGCCATTAACGAATGTGTTTAATACGTCCATCCTAACTGGTGTTGTGCCAGAGATGTGGAAGATAGCTAATGTAGTTCCTATATTCAAATCAGGGGATAAGTCCATTCCATCAAATTACCGTCCAATAAGCCTCACGTCTATAGTAGGCAAATTATTAGAATCAATTATAGCTGATATTATCAGAAGTCACCTTGAAGAACATAATTTGATTAATGAATCTCAGCATGGGTTTACGAGAGGTCGTTCCTGCCTGACAAATTTACTGACGTTTTTCAATAAAACATTTGAGGCAGTAGACAGTGATAAAGAATATGATATAGTTTACTTGGATTTCAGTAAGGCCTTCGATAGAGTACCTCACAAGAGACTCTTAAGAAAGGTGGCAGCTCATGGTATAGGAGGTAAAGTTCTAGCATGGATAGAGGCATGGCTTACCAATAGAAAGCAGAGAGTTTCCATTAATGGGGTCAAATCTGAATGGGGATTTGTCACTAGTGGCGTTCCACAAGGATCAGTTTTGGGCCCATTGTTGTTCATAATTTACATTAATGACCTTGATGAAGGAATTGCAAGTGACATGAGTAAATTTGCTGATGATACAAAAATAGGCCGTATAATTCATTCTGAGGAGGATAACAGTGAACTCCAGGAGGATTTGGATAAATTAATGTCTTGGTCTGAAAAGTGGCAGATGAAGTTCAATGTGGACAAGTGTAAGGTGCTTGTCGTTGGTAATGAAAATATCCTCGAATTTATAAACTAGGTGAAGTTGAGCTTGATCATACAGAATGTGAAAAAGACTTGGGAGTCATGGTAAGCAGAAATCTAAAGCCAAGACAACAGTGCCTAAGTGTGCGCAATAAGGCTAACAGATTACTAGGATTTATTTCAAGAAGTATAAGCAACAGAAGTCCAAAAGTTATTTTACAGCTCTATACATCACTAGTGAGACCTCATTTGGATTATGCAGCTCAGTTTTGGTCTCCTTACTACAGGATGGATATAGATTCATTGGAGAACATACAAAGAAGAATGACTAAAATGATTTACAGTATAAGAAATCTCCCGTATGAAGATAGACTTAGAGCGTTGAATCTCCACTCTCTGGAGAGACGTAGAATGAGGGGAGATATCATCGAGGTGTACAAGTGGATGATGGGCATAAACAAAGGAGATATTAATAAAATACTGAGGATATCGAACCAAGTAAGAACGAGAAATAACGGATTTAAATTGGATAAATTTAGATTTAGAAAGGACATAGGCAAGTACTGGTTTTCGAACAGAGTTGTAGATGCGTGGAACAATCTTCCGAGTACTGTGATAGAGGCTAGGACCTTGGGTGGCTTTAAAAAGAGATTGGACAAATATATGAGTGGAAGGGGCTGGGTTTGATTTGTGTCGTGAGTACGGGAATAAATTTTTAGGTAGTGGTGGTTTTGATAAGGACCTGCCTTGTATGGGCCAGTAGGCCTTCTGCAGTGTTCCTCCATTCTTATGTTCTTATGTTCTTATGTTCTTAACACACAGTGACAGGATCAGGTGAGAAACGTGTTGTGCACCCAACACCAGAGTTGGAATATTCTTATTGAATAATTTTGGTAATTTTTAAGCTTAGAGGAAACGTTTACAGTAAGTAACAATTCTGCCACTTCCCGCAACACGGAAACACCGGAACCACTGGCATTCCTTTGCAAAATTGGGTCTGTTCAGCATCAGAACTCTATTAAAATCAAAGTTATTTTTTAAGAATCTTGATTCAATTACATTTTTCTCAACCATAAAACTGCTTGATACAACTTTGTCGGCTTTTTAAAAATCTTACATATGAATAAACAGAGCAATATACTCTTTTACAATTCTAATAATATATTTATGTCAAGTAAAAGGACACAAATGCAACTAATGTGACATTTTATTGTGGCAACGTTTCGCTCTCCAGGAGCTTTGTCAAGCCGTGTCCTTTTAAGAACATAAGAACATAAGAAAGGAGGAACACTGCAGCAGGCCTGTTGGCCCATACTAGGCAGGTCCTTCACAATCCATCCCACTAACAGAATAATTGCCCAACCTAATTTTCAATTCTACCCAAGAAATAAGCTTTGCAGATTCTATTAACTCAAGTGCGAGTCCCACTTAAATCCAACCCCTCTCACTCATGTATTTATCCAACCTAAATTTGAAACTTACTTAACATATTGTCGGCAATTCTACCAATATTTATATATTTATGTCGTTCTAATTTTAGTTAAAGACTTTTCCCATTTTGACCGTAATAAACTCTATTGAATTTTAAACAGGAAATCTTCTAGACACAGCCGTCAGCTTTCAATGGAGAATTTCTATTCAAAAGATTTTACTGAATCAAGATTTATAAATAAATCTTTGATTTTAACATTCTTAAGTAGAGAAGGTATGCCCAGAAGATTTTCATGGTAAAGGAGAACCAACGTATTCTCGGTTGAATATGACTGTCACTCGACACTGTGCTGTGTGGAAATAAATGGTATAAACTACCGACACAATAGAAATATAAACACATAAGCAGTATAAAGTGATCCTTTATTGACAACGTTTCGCCCGCACAGTGGGCTTTATCGCGTCACAAGCAGATCTACCTGGGTGAAATACAGTTGTACCTTTCACCCAGGTAGATCTGATTGTGACTCGATAAAGCCCACTGTGTGGGCGAAACGTTGTCAAAAAAGGATCACATTATACTGCTTATGTGTTTATATTTTAACTGTGCTGTATACAGCATGTGTCAAGACTACATTGGAGTGTGCAGAGATAGTGTTAATAAATTCCCTGTACTGTTCATAAGTGTCTCTTTTCTCTGTTTTTTTTTTTAATTTTCTATGTACACTATTATTATTCTGTCTGTATTATCATCAATGTCTTTTGAGAGCGCGCATTTGCAGCCCAACTTCATAGATGAAGAGATCTTGAAAATTTATGAAATAGGTTATGATCTAAATTACCCAAGAAACTTAATTGATAGATCTTTTAAAATTGCTAGAAATACTTTTTACAATTCAAAAAGGGACAATCAACTTTATTCAACTAAAAATATGTTGGTTCTTCCTTACCATGAAAACTTGGTTCATAGGCCTTCTCTACTTAAGAATTTTATTATGAAAGTTCTTTTTAAAAATCTTGATACAGTAAAAAAAAAAATTGATTAAAAATTCCCTCAGAAATGTATGGAAAAAGACACTTATGTACAGTTCAGGATATTTATTAACGGAAACGTTTCGCCACTAGTGGTTTCTTCAGTCCTAATACAGAATGACTAAAATGATTTACAGTATAAGAAATCTCCCGTATGAAGATAGACTTAGAGCGTTGAATCTCCACTCTCTGGAGAGACGTAGAATGAGGGGAGATATCATCGAGGTGTACAAGTGGATGATGGGCATAAACAAAGGAGATATTAATAAAATACTGAGGATATCGAACCAAGTAAGAACGAGAAATAACGGATTTAAATTGGATAAATTTAGATTTAGAAAGGACATAGGCAAGTACTGGTTTTCGAACAGAGTTGTAGATGCGTGGAACAATCTTCCGAGTACTGTGATAGAGGCTAGGACCTTGGGTGGCTTTAAAAAGAGATTGGACAAATATATGAGTGGGAGGGGCTGGGTTTGATTTGTGTCGTGAGTACGGGAATAAATTTTTAGGTAGTGGTGGTTTTGATAAGGACCTGCCTTGTATGGGCCAGTAGGCCTTCTGCAGTGTTCCTCCATTCTTATTCTTATGTTCTTATTTTCCAGGTAGATCTGTCTGTGACTCGATAAAGCCCACTGCGTGGGCGAAACGTTGTCAATAAAGGATCACATTATACTGCTTATGTGTTTATTTTTCCATTGTGTCGGTATTTTATACCATTTATTTCCGTCATTGATATATATTATAAATAACAACGGGCCTAAGACTGATCCCTGTGGAACACCACTTGTTACAAGTCCCCATTCGGATTTAACCCCATTTATGCACACTGATTCCTATTAGTGAGCCATGACTCGATCCATGACAGCACTTTTTCCCCAATGCCATGAGCTGCCACTTTCTTTAACAGTCTCTGGTGCGGTACTCTATCAAAAGCCTTACTAAAGTCTAAATAAACAATATCGAATTCTTTATCGTGATCAACAGCCTCTTTGACTGGCCGATGAACCAAGGTTCTGATATAATGACTTTATGGAGTTAAACTCCAGGAGCCAGTTGCTGGACCACACTTGCAGCCTATCTAGATTACTTTGAAGTTCTGCCACATCCTCATCCGTGCGTGTCTTTGTGTGTGTGTGTGTGTGTGTGTGTGTGTGTGTGTGTGTGTGTGTGTGTGTGTGTGTGTGTGTATACTCACCTATATGTGGTTGCATGACCCCGCCTCTTCACTGATCAGCTACTACGTAGGTCCTCTCTCTCCCTGCTCCATGAGCTTTATCAAACCTCGTCTTAAAACCATGTATGGTTCCTGCTTCCAATACGTCATTTTCCAAACTATTCCACTTTCTGACAACTGTATGACTGAAAAAAAACTTCCTAACATCCCCTTGACTCGTCTGAGTCTACAACTTCCAATTGTGACCCCTTGTTTCTGTGTTCCCTCTCTGGAACATCCTGTCTCTGTCCACCTTGTCAATTCCTCGCAGTATTGTATATGTCTCCCAGTGTCGTCAGGCCAATTTCCCTAAACCTTTCTTCGTAGGACGCGCGCGTGTGTGTGTGTGTGTGTGTGTGTGTGTGTGTGTGTGTGTGTGTGTGTACTCGCCTAATTCACCTAATTGTGGTTGCAGAGGTCATAGATCCTGGCACCGCCTCTTCACTGGCTTCTACTAGGTCACTCTTTCTGCTCCATGAGCTTCATCATACCTCTTCTGAAAGCTATGTATGGATCCTGCCTCCACTACATCACTTCCCAGACTATTCCACTTCCTGACAACTGTGACTAAAAAATACTTCCTAACATCCCAGTGATTCATCTGAGTCTTCAACTTCCAACTGTGTCCCCTTGTTGCTGTGTCCCATCTATGGAACATCCAGTCTCTGTCCACTTTGTCGATTCCTCTCAGTATTTTATATGTCGTTATCATATCCTCCCTGTCTCTCCTGTCTTCCAGTGTCGTCAGGTCGATTTCCCTTAACCTCTCCCCTAGGACATACCCCTTAGCTCCGGGACTAGTCTTGTTGGAAAGTTTTGCACTTTCTCTAGTTTTCTTACATGCTTGGCTAGGAGAGGGTTCCAAACTGGTGCTGCATACTCCAATATGAACCTAACGTACACAGTGTACAGGGTTCTGAACGATTCCTTATTAAGATGTCGGAATTCTGTTCTTAGGTTTGCTAGGAGACTGTATGCTGCAGCAGTTATTTCTTTGATGTGTGCCTCAGGAGATGTGCCCGGTGTTATACTCATCCCAAGACCCTTTTCCTTGAGTGAGGTTTGTAGTCTCTGACCCCCTAGACTGTACTCCGTCTGCGGTCTTCTTTGCCCTTCCCAATCTTACTGTGTGTGTAGGTGTGTGTGTGTACTCACCTATTTGTGGTTGAAGGGGTAGAGACATAGCTCCTGGCCCTGCTTTGTGTGTGTGTGTGTGTGTGTGTGTGTGTACCAACAGGTTGTACATGTGTGTGTGTGTAGCTACATGCAACTTGCTGTCGTTCCCCAAAGCCAATAAAACGAGCACTGTAAATAGCATCGGACAGGCAAATGAGTAAATGGAGGGAGGTGGATGATATTAGCATAAACGTGTTACCGTATATAATGCAGGCGTCGACACACATATCTGTCCCGCTGACACCGCCCGCGGGAGGGTGAGCAGAGTGATGGGGGAGGAGGTGGAGACAAAGGAAGAGATAAAGGACAAAAGAAAGATGAATAGAGAAGAGACAAGTAATTCGGGCTGGGGGAGGGGAATTAAAACATGGCGTCTTACGGAGGGAGATGAGGAGGCAAATAACACTTAGTCGACAAAATTCTACATTTTATACATTTCAGAACCAAACTGATTATTTTAAGGTAACAATGATGTGCTAAAAACAAACCTAAGCTGTTTAGTCTCTTTCACGTAAATTATTTATTTGTTTTAACATTTTTATCTACATTTTGGATATTTAAAGTTACAGACCCACATAGTGCATGTTACCTAACAATCATAGTTACTATATTACGCACAGGTATTTAGTTCGGTACATGCAATGAAAAACTAATCTTTCTTTATGTAAATTCATCATGTTTATGCATAACAAAAGTAATAGAAATTTCCATATAGTCAGACAAATATATTTACATCACAGTTCTCAGGTTTTACGTTTTTTTCGCTTGTGTTTCAGGCTTTTCCACTTGTCCTCTCCCGTCCACCAGTAGTCAACCATCAAACTGGTCCTCAGGTTTCTCCTGATATTTCATTTCCTTGATGGTTATGTCTTCGTGAAATCGTTCACCTTGTGCTTCTATTTTAATGTATTTTTAAGCGTATACTGAAAGCATTACCGGAGAGTTGCCAGAATTCAATAAAAATATTTAAACAGTTGCGAGACTGTGGCAGGAAGAGGAAAGGTGACACAAATATACATGTATATTTATATTCATTAACACACACACATACATCAAGAAAAGAATGGTGGAGCATCTGGAGCTGAACAGGATAATAAGCGCCAGACAGCACGGATTCCGGGAAGGCAAATCCTGTGTAGCAAACCTCATAGAGTTCTATGATAAAGTAACAGAGGTAAGGCAAGAGAGAGAGGGGTGGGTTGACTGCATTTTCCTGGACTGCTGGAAGGCCTTCGACACAGTTCCTCACATGAGATTAGTAAAGAAGTTGGAAGAACAAGCAGGTATAATAGGAAGGGCACTGGAATGGATCAGAGAATACCTCACAGGGAGGCAACAACGGGTCATGGTGCGTGATGAGGTTTCACAGTGGGCGCCTGTGACGAGCGGTGTACCGCAGGGGTCAGTCCTAGGACCAGTGTTATTCTTGGTATATGTAAATGACATGACGGACGGGATAGACTCAGAAGTGTCTCTGTTCGCGGATGATGTGAAATTAATGAAGATAATCACATCGGAAGAGGACCAAGCAGGACTTCAAACAGACCTGGACAAGCTTGACATCTGGTCTAGCAACTGGCTTCTCGAATTTAATCCCACCAAATGCAATGTCATGAAGATCGGAGAAGGGCAAAGAAGACCGCTGACAGAGTACAGGCTAGGTGGACAAAGGCTACAAACCTCAACAAAGGAAAAAGACCTTGGGGTGAGTATAACGCCAAGCACGTCTCCGGAAACACACATCAACCAGATAACCGCGGCAGCATATGGGCGACTGGCAAACCTAAGATTAGCGTTCCGTTACCTTAACAAGGAATCGTTCAAGACACTGTGCACCGTCTACGTCAGGCCCATACTAGAGTATGCAGCACCAGTCTGGAACGCACACCTGGTCAAGCACGTCAAGAAATTAGAGAAAGTGCAAAGGTTTGCGACAAAGCTAGTTCCACAACTCAGGGGAATGCCATATGAAGAAAGGTTGAGGGAAATAGGACTAACAACACTGGAGGAGAGAAGGGTTAGAGGAGACATGATAACGACATACAAAATACTGAGGGGAATCGACAAGGTAGATAGTGACAGGATGTTCCAGAGAGGGAAGACAGAAACAAGGAGGCACAACTGGAAGCTGAAGACTCAGATGAGTCAAAGGGATGTTAGGAAGCAATTTCTTCTGCCATAGAGTAGTCAGGAAGTGGAATAGTCTAGCGAACGATATAGTGGAGGCGAGAACCATACATAGCTTTAAGACAAGGTATGATAAAGCTCATGGAGCAGGGAGAGCACAGACCAAGTAGAGGACAGCGAAGAGGCGGGGCCAGGAGCTGAGTCTCGACCCCTGCAACCACAATTAGGTGAGTACAATTAGGTAAGTACACAAACACACGGCGGTCAAAGAGTAGGGGCAGCAAGGCTCCCAGAATTTTAGTGTTTTTAAGGCGTGTTTTAGCTCTTAGCAAAAGCCAGTGGTAGTGACTGGGTCAGTGAACAACCAAACAAGTAACAATAAAGTCTTAAAAGTGAAATTGGCGAGAGGAAGACGGAAATTTCAGAAAATTTGAAAGTGCCAAAGCCTGTTAGAGGCCTAGAAGGCACCTTCTGCAAGTCAAGTTGGTTAGTGAGTGAACTGTGAGGCAGCATAGCAAGTCCGTAAAGATAAACAAACAAACAGAAGGAAGAAAGTGCAAAAAAAAAAAAATAAAAGTATCAGTGAAGGTTGGCAGTAGACCTCCAGGAAGTGGCACTGCCATAGTCACGCTGTGTCATAAATATAGAAGGAAGTGAAATTACCACCAGAAAAGTGTAAACACTTGAGGGGCATATGGAGAATATATATATAATATAAAGCATTCCATCATCATATATAGGGGGTGGTAGGAGAAGAAAATATTCAAACAGCTCCGGGGAGAACCTCGAGTTTTCCCTGAGGTACGTTTATTGTCTTCTCTGAGGATGAGGGTCCCCAATAAAGTTCCAGAGGTGGTACCTCCCTATATATAAAAAAAAAATATATAATATATATATATATATATATATATATATATATATATATATATATATATATATATATATATATATATATATATATATATATATATATATATATATATATATATATATATATATTTGTGGACCCATTGCCTCGGAGAAGTGGATAAAAGACTTCAAGGAAGAATATTTAGATTTCTTTCTGAAGCCATTTGAATATTCCACTTCCCTACTACCCCATCTTTTTTTATACAAACTTTATTTCAAGACAAAATACAAAATACAATGGGGAGTAAAACAACATAGATAACAACTCAGAGCTACATGTCAAATACTTCGTCCAACTCCCCGGCAGTGGGCCGCGTGCCCAGAATACTGCAGGCATTTCCCCTCTGGATCGCAACACTGAGTCTCTGAAACAGGAAGCTGGTCGCCCTGTGGTCCTTGGTTTCTATGATGAGTTTTCCACCCAGCTCCTTGAGAAACTTTAGAGCACACTTGCCCCATGCTCCATGGGTCTCCGACCCTATTGGGATGAAGTTATAGCAAGAGGGAAGGTCTTCATATTTGCGGGTCTTCTGGGTCTCCCTGTGGCTGGCAGCTCCACCCCTTCGGCTAAGGAGTGTGGCAGGTAGGTGTCTGCCAATGTGGCAGCACAGGTGTAGTCCCAAGCAATCTGCACCATCCTTCCAGGGTAGCATGGTGGCTCCATCAGGACGCTTTTGACTTCCATCAGACCTCTGCACTTGGGGTTCCCGTTGAGCTGGGCAACGGGCTGTGGCGAGGCTTCTCTTTATGATGTCATTGACCTCCTCATGTCTAGCATACTTCCCTTCTGATGTGTGACACACTAGACCATGAAGTCAGTATATATATATATATATATATATATATATATATAATGTCATTAGTCCATTAAGCTTGAAGGAGTATTGTTATTATGATTATTATTATTATTATTATTATTATTATTATTATTATTATTATTTTAATCATGGAGAGCGCTAAACCCGTATGATTATACAGTGCATGGGGGGGGGGGTGGAAGGTATTCAGGCTCAATTCAGGGAACCTGAGCATAGATCTAATTCCCTAGATCAAGAGCCCCTCGCCAGCGTCAAGGAACCTCCCTAGAGGGGCCTTAAGGAGTAGCTTTTCAGGTGCCAGTCCCTCATCCTGGGAAATTGTTCAGCTCCATAGTCTGGAACAAGGTGAAGCTGAAAGATGAGAATGGAGTCTTATATATTGCCAAAGATGAGGCGTGAAAAATCTATTAAGACGTCACAGAAGGCGCGACTCAATAGTAGAAGCAAATACGCAAAATTGTACGACACTGGGCCACAACGGTATCTCGGTTCAGAGAATATCTTATACAACTTTACTACTAGTTATGACTGAGGAAGGATGTATTTGGAAGACATCTTTAGCATGGGTCAGTAGGCTTGCTGCATTGCTCCTCACTTCTTACGTTCTTGCGTCTACTAGCGGGTCCGCCTCCTGTGACGTTTTCAAGATTTTGCGAGACTCACCATCGACTTCAGCTTCACCGTGTCCTAGACATCTACTGACTCCATATTTAATATCTTATGTATTTGAATGAAGGCAGGAACGTTTCGCCTAATGTGTAGGCGAAACGTTTCACCCATAAAAATACCAAACAGTTTCACATATGTTTTACTTATCTACTTCTCTGTATTGTGTAACGTAATTTGTTTTTATAATTATGGTTTCTGGTCAATTGTACCCGAAATTCCTGGTTGACTACGCTGCTCACGAATAGACATTGTTTACTCTTTTTTGGGTAGTTTCTTAGTTGAAGAATGCCCTCTGGTCTTTTCATTTCTGCTTCGAAATTTGCAGCTATTTAACTAGAATCCTGTTGACTTTGCTGTTTACTGAGAGACATTGCTTGAGACTTTTGAGGTCGTTGCATATGAATATCATTAAACCTTTTCTTGTTTCGGTTTATTTGTTAGCAAGCATTCTGTCCTCACGTCTGTGATTGTTATATCAAAACTTCACAGCATCATACTTTCCAACATTGAATATATTTTTTTCATGTCTTTGAACACAGCATCAATCTAACCATATTACTCTACACACTTAAACACTCTACATTGGATACCGCAATTATCCAGAGTTCTGTGTTGTCCATGTGAAAAGAAATGAACCATGAACTGATCCCTTAGGAACCCCGGTTTTAGCGTCTAGCCAAGTAAATTCCTCCTTGTTTCCTATTGGAAAGTGCAAGATGTTCGTCTCCTAAACCAGGCGTCCTTGTTTTGGCCATCATTGTGCTATGGGGTAACTTGCCCATTTTTGTTTTTAATATTTAGGTATGCTACAACGGTTGTAAATCTTTCGTTCCAGTTTTTGAATATGCAAATACAAATACCAGTTAGTCACTAATGACCATTTTCATAGCGAAATACATGTTGATTTTCGGTTAAGTTCTTACATTCTAGAAGATTAGCATATTTTTCCTTCATAACGATCACCATTAGTTTACCTAAACTTATGTTAAGCAGATAGTCGATACTTGTGGAAAGACGCCTGATCTTCCCTTTCGAGAAATGGGCAGCACTTACTAATTTTCAGTCGTTTGTCACCTATCCGTTGTTTATGACTTGTAAAATATTATCTCTAGTGGGAAAGACGATTTGGTTTCTGCATTTGTTAATAACTCTAGCAGACATTTTGTTTGGACTACTTGATATATTAATAATTTTATTATTAATTTCTAAATTGTTATATATCAGGATATAATATAAAAGAATTGTGTCTGGGGAAATTAGTGTTGTGTCCAGAATTAAATACAGATCAACAAGCACCGTACCTCCTCCCATGGCAGACATAGGTCTCAGACACTCCCAAGACGGAGTCAAGGCCGGGTCACCATCTGGATAAGACCCGGGCCGGGAGAGTCCCGCGAATCAAGAAGATGAAGGGGTGGACCGGTAAGCCAGCGGAAGGCTTCGGTCAGATGATCAAAAGCTTCAATGGCAGGTCATCATATGACAGACTCGCATCATGGAACCCTTGTCCTGTTTCCTGACGAACCTTACCTAACCTCCGTTGTATAGTGATGCAATATCCTTTTGCTCTTTGTTATTCTCTATTTATCATTAATTTTTCTTTTAACCATGACATACGTCTGATCCAGGGAGATGTCCTAAGTCCGTAAGAGTCATATAGACTGGAGAACGTTATATATTTATGTTCGATCTAAGGAATGGGAAGATAAGCCAAATTCCTTGGATCAACATCCCCATTTTGGGTTACTTTTCATGTTGCATGTAACTCGTCTCTCAAATTCCTTTTACCTTTCATAGAATTCTCTGAAATTCTTTTTGGAACTATGGATACTAAGTAGGTTTTTCGAAGTTACTAGTTAATTAAAGATCTCATTCGCATTATATATTGTTGCCTCTTAATCTTAACTAGTTACTTTGTTGCCAGTGTGGGCTGTCTTGTCCTGTTCTCATTATATATTTCTTGGTATGTTATTCCTTTCGATATTTATAATTGTTATTCTAAATCTGCTTCACATTATCTCTCCAAATCTTGGTTTCACAATCCAATTAAATCAGTAGCAGATTTAAATATCTAGGGACCTTATGCAAAACAGCATTCCGGGAGTCATATTAAGACACCTTTAAATGTTGTCTGCTGTTGCATTAGCAGAAAATAAATTTTATTGTTAGAGCAAGATGCACGATTGATTGTAAGTCTTCCTCTGGCCGCTGCGAGCATATTGTATAAATTTGTGTTAAAAAATAATAAACTATAATGGCTTAAAAATATTGCATATTGATTGCAGAATCGAAATAATTTGCATAATATGTAAATATATATTTGTGGCCGTTAAGGGATTCCAAGCAACAGCTAAACCGTCAAAAGTTACAGATCAGGTAGTGAATCATAGAGGATCAATAAATAATTAGCAAAATATATGGGAAGTATCTCAGTACTCGTAGCTTCTCGCTTATGTGTAAACCTGTTACTGCGTCAAGTTCCTGTTATCAAGTCGCATTTTATCAAACTTTCCTGTTTTATATTTGAGAATCATTATATTAATTTTTTTTATCAGAGTTGTTTATTTTGCATCGAATGATTTTTGAGTCAGTTTCTCCCAGATTATCTCCTACCACGCATGATTGGACGAGGCCACAATCTCTGCTCAGAAGGAGATTCAGTATATTGCAACTGTGTTGGGATTTTATCATCCAATCATTTTGGCCACCCGATTGTTTGTTCCAGCTTATTTTAGCAGCATTAAACCCAAAGAATGCTACTGCCTCTACATTTTGTCTCTCTTTAGTTTCATCGTAGAAGAATGCGTCGTTTTCCTGACGTTGAGGAGACGAAGATAATAAAGTATCACAAAGTAAAACATTTTCGCACTCATTGCCATGAATTTCGATTTATAAAGAGTAATAAAATTCAGCATATTTTCGAAGTTCAAAAGAATGAAACTCATTACTCACATACAGGAGTCACTCCCGTTATTTTATGAGTATTCCCTGCAAAGCAATTCTGTTAAGTAAAAGGACATTTTATTGTGGGAACGTTTCGCTCTCCAGAGCTTTGTCAAGCTGCTCCTGGAGAGCGAAACGTTGCAATACTATAATGTCACATTAGTTGCATTTGTGTCCTTTTACTTAGCATATTGTCGGTAATTCCACCAATATTATTACAAAGCAATTCTGATTTCAGAAAGATATTATTACACAAAATTTAAAAGTATCTGAACACCAGGATTTGCGTGCACAAGTAATTGTTCTCTTTAATTACAATTGGTTTGGTGGTGATAGAAAGGAGTATAAACCTCTTACCAAAAATTTAAACATTTTGAATGGTTATTTCCTAATAAAAGTAGGCCTTAGACAGGGATGTGTGATGTCACCATGGTTGTTCAATATTTTTATAGATGGGATTGTAAGAGAAGTGAATGCTCGGGTGTTGGCAAGAGGTGTTTGGTTAAAAGATTAAATATCTAACACAAAGTGGGAGTTGTCACAGTTGGTCTTTGCTGATGACACTGTGCTTTTAGAAGATTCTGAAGAGAAGTTACAGAGGTTGGTGGATGAGTTTGGAGATTCGTATACGGACGATGAACAGGAAATGAGTGAAATTCTAAAAGAACAGTACGAGTCAGTGTTCAGCAACCCACTAAATGACAGCAAGGTAGAAAATGCAGAAATATTTTTCACTCCAGCAGAAGGCTGCGCAGACCACCTAACCGACATTAGTACAAATCCCATAGATTTCGAAAAAGAAATGGCCAACATGCCCACTCACTCAGCACCTGGACCAGATTCATGGAATGCTTTATTTATAAAGCAGTGCAAAGTACCATTAGCAAGAGCCCTTAGTATTCTGTGGAGAAAGAGCTTAGATCTAGGTGAAATTCCAGAGGCCTTAAAGAGTGCAGACATAGCTCCTTTGCATAAGGGAGGTAGTAGAGCACTAGCTAAAAATTACAGACCAGTAGCCCTCACTTCTCACATCATAAAAATCTTTGAAAGAGTGATGAGACGGCAGATTACAAAGTTCATGGACCAGCACAACCAACATAACCCGAACCAGCATGGCTTTAGAGCGGGTCGATCATGCCTGTCACAGCTGCTGAACCATTATGACAGAATTACGGAGGCATTGGAGGACGACCAAAACGCAGATGTGATTTACACAGATTTTGCAAAGGCGTTTGACAAATGCGATCATGGAGTGATAGCGCACAAAATGAGGGCCATAGGCATTACGGGAAGGTAGGCAGATGGATTTTGAGTTCCTAACACAAAGAACACAAAAAGTAGTAGTGAACAGGGCAAGATCCAGCATCAGCGAGGTCAAAAGCTCAGTGCCCCAAGGCACTGTCCTGGCACCTCTGCTGTTTCTCATCCTCATAGCAGACATAGATAAAAACACCCAGCACACTTTTGTATCATCATTTGCAGATGACACTAAAATAAGCATGAAAGTCACTACGGTAGAGGACACTGAAAAATTACAGGAGGACATAAGCAGGGTCTTCCAATGGGCAGTGGAGAACAACATGACGTTCAATGGTGATAAGTTTCAGCTGCTTAGGTATGGAAAAATGAAGAACTCAAAAGGAACACTATATACAAAACGCAAGAGGGTCACCACATAGAACGAAAGGAACACGTAAAGGACTTGGGAATAATTATGTCTGCTGATCTGTCGTTTAAAGACCATAACAAGACAAAGATCACAACAGCCAGGAAGATGACGGGGTGGGTATTGAGAACTTTCAAAACAAGGGAAATAATGCCGATGGTGACACTATTCAAATCGCTAGTGCTCCCTCACTTAGAATACTGCTCAGTGCTGACGGCCCCGTTCAGGGCAGGAGAAATAGCAGAGCTGGAACAAATCCAGAGATCGTTTACGGCTCACATTGAGCCATTGAAACATCTAAATTATTGGGAACGCCTTCAAGTCTTGAACATGTACTCATTGGAGCGGAGGAGAGAGAGATACATGATAATATATACATGGAAAGTACTTGAGGGCCTGGTCCCAAATCTGCACACTGCCATAACAACATACTGGAGTGAGAGATATGGGAGAAAGTGTAAAATAAACCCAGTGAGGAGCAGGGGTGCGGTGGGGACAATACGGGAGCACTGTATTAACATCCGGGGTCCCAGACTATTCAACATCTTACCAGAAGATATCCGAAACACGGCTGGAACCAGTGTAGAAGCCTTCAAGAGGAAACTGGACAAATATCTTCACCAGGTGCCAGATCAACCAGGCTGTGATGGATATGTGGGGCAGCGGGCCTCCAGCAGCAACAGCCTGGTTGACCAGGCAAGCACCAGACGAGCCTGGCCCATGGCCGGGCTCAGAGAGTAGATACTCTCGAAACTCTTCAAAGGTATTCAAAGGTAAAGGGTATGTAAAAGAAGGAAATATAAGAGAATATAGGAAAGAGTAATGTGATGAGGATAACAAAAACATTAGGTAACGAATGATTAGATATAATATTGGAGGGAGAGAGTATGGAGAAGGTGAATGTATTCAGATATTTGAGAGTGGATGTGTCAACAGATGGGTCTATGAAAGATGAGGTGAATCATAGAACTGACGAGGGATAAAGGTGAGTGGTGCACTGAGAAGTCTGTGGAGACAAAGAACATTATCCATGGAAGCAAAGAGGGGAATGTATGGGACTATAGTTATACCAATGCTCTTATATGGGTGTGAAGCATGGGTGGTGAATGTTGCAACAAGGAGAAGGCTGGAGGCAGTGGAGATGTCATGTCTGAGGGCAATGTGTGGTGTGAATATAATACAGAGAATCTGTAGTTTAGAAATTAGGTCGAGGTGCTGGATTACCAAAACTATTATCCAGAGGGCTGAGAAGGGGTTATTGAGATGGTTCGGACATGTAGAGAGGATGGAACAAAAGATAATGATTTCGAGAATGTATAAATCTGTAGTAGAGGGAAGGTGGGGTAGGGGTCGGCCTAGGAAAGGTTGGAGGGTGGGGCAAAAGTTTTGTGTGCGAGGGGCTTGGACTTCCAGCAAGCATGCATGAGTGTTTTAGATAGGAGCCAATGGAGACAAATGGGTTTTAGGACCTTACGTGCTGTTGGAGTGTGAGCAAAGTAACATTTATGAAGGGATTCAGGGAAACCGGCAGGCCGGACTTGAGTTCTGGAGATGGGAAGTACAGTGTCTGCACTCTGAAGGAGGGGTGTTAATGTTGCAGTTTTATAACTGTAGTGTAAGCACGCCTCTGGCAAGACAGTGATGGAGTGAATGATGTTGATTTTTTTTTGGTGGGGGGAACCGCGGCTTGGTGAGAGACGGCCGATGTGTTAATAAAAAATAGTAAATAATATATATGTCGTGCCGAATATGTAAAACTGATTAATTAGCAAGAACTCATTTAAAATTAAGTCTTTTCCAAAATGTTCTCTTTTACGTTTAAAGATATATTTTTTCGTTTATGTTAATGTAAAAATTAATAGTTTTGTACCAAAACAACCTTAGAAAACCTACCTAACCTTATTATAACAAGTGCAATTTAATTTAGCCTAATCCAACTAAAAATATTTTATATAAGTTTACAATAATTTAATAATAAACAAACACAATGAAATATATTTTTTTCGTTAGGTTCAAAATTATTTTTGCGAAATTATTGCATAAACAAATCTTTGCTTGCTTTGTGCGGCAGAAGAGCGTTACTATTTAAGTCAAAATCGCAAATTTTATTTATTCGGTGCGACGTATATATACCGAGAAAGATTGCAGTCAGCAGGATTCGATTCTGCTACTTAGACGGGCAAGATTCCCAGGCAGCGCTCTTACCCAAATGCCACATAAGCTGGGCAGCCTGATTCACAAGCCATGTTTCTTTCCCAGCCCGGACACGTCAGTGAGCCCCAAGCATGGATTCAAGCTATTTCAATCTCTTCCTGTATGTTCTGACCTCACAAGCGATTTTTATATCAATTCACCACTCAGAAACAAACGGGTGTATACAGAGAAAGATCGCTGTCAACAGGATTCGATTCCACTACAGGGAGATTGGCAAGGATCCCAAAGTGACATGGATTGTAAACCAGCCTGCCCAGCTGATGAGGCATTTGTGGCCGAGTGGTGTAGAATGGTCACTTTGGGAACCTTGCCAGTCTTCCTGTAGTGGGATCGAATCCTGTTGACTGCGATCTTTCTCTGTATATACCCGTTTGTTTCTTCAAGGTGCATTTGTCTTTTATCTAAGTCACGGTTTCCGCAGATTTGATCTCGGTCTTAGTCATTAATTACTACATCTCTGAAGCAAAGTTGGCCCGATAGAGGTTCACAAAAGTGTCATCTGTTGAATTCTAGTCTCCGTGGTCTGGTGTGTCCTTTAGAGGGAATCTTGTGCCTGAAACGATCATCAGAACGGCAAAAAACAATCTTACATGTTTAGCGAGGAGTGTATATCTCAATACATATATAATACATATACAGCGCATTGAATGTTTACTTTAATCTCTTTCGTTTATTGGATTTAAATGTAACAAAATAGTAAAATTCTCCTCCACATCCAATTTCACTTTCATATTTGCAAAGAAACAGTGTTTATTAAAAGACAATCAAATTTACCCCAGTTGTCAAAGCACGAACCAAAATTTTGACTGGGTCTGAGCAGAAATAATCTATAACCCATATTGTATCATCAAATTAAAAATAATTATTAAAAATCAAAATACCGATGCAGGAACAGTTCACAATACTCAAACAAATTGGAAATGAAAAATTGTACGTTTTCATTCGTACAGGAAAATGGACCATGACAGACTCAAATGCTCTCCAATCTTCATTTCCAATTTGTGGGTTTGTAAATAAAGTAGATTCTTGTATGAAATAAAACATCCCCAGGTTTAAAAACATCCCCAGGTTTAACATGTTGGAGGGAGAGTGAAGATCTAAAACTACAAATGGACTGACCTGGATCATGTGATCTGGCCTAGTGTATAAGCTCCTACTCATGAATTATTTGGTGTTCACTTATGAGAGCCTTATTGTGGGTCAATACTCATTGTTTTTGTGTGTTTGATCTTTTATCCTCGTGGATTTGCTTGTGCCATAGACCAGCTTTTATTAAATTTAGGTGTACGATACTTTCTCTCTCTCTCCCTCTCTCTCTCACATACACACACACACACACATACATACATACATGCAGACATACATACATACATACATATATACATACATACATACATACATACATACATACATACATACATACAGTCCTTCCGATGTCAGTGGTAAATAATAGATTAAACCTTGAAAATTGATGTTCTACGTGGGAAACGACTCTTTAATATAAAGAGTTTGAAGGAAAGATATGGCAAATACTTGAAGTTAACACATCTAGAACGAGACTTCCCAAGTCTAATTCTTCTTCTTCTTCTTCTTCTTCTTCTTCTTCTTCTTCTTGATTCGCCGGTACTCTCCGGCCCGGGCCTTTTTCAAGTGGTGGCCCGGCCTTGGCTCCCTTTCTCGGGAGTATCTCAGACTAATGTCTGCCATGGGAGGAGGTACAAATACCTCCTCATCATTGGGACCAACTGTCCCCAGGCCTAGCCACATTGCCCGCCCTCACGGAGCTCGTAGGGAGAAGCTAGGCCTCTCTGGTCTTCAATCTTCCCAGCCCCAGGGGGGCTAATGGGAATGGCAGTCTTGTGAGCTGCAAGTTGTAGCTAGCTCTGGCTCAGGCACTAACCCTGCCCTAGAAGGGCTGAGCATGGTGTCTTCTCTGATCAATAATTAGACTTCAAAACTGTTAGTCTTGGATAGACTCATCTTAAATATGTTAACATGTTGTAAACTAGCACTGTTACTTTATCCAATACTTTACATTTAAATTTTTAAAATAATTTTAAATACGGTTTAAATAGCACATTATTTTTATTGTAATATATTTTAGATTCTGATATATATCTAAATACACACAAACACACACACACACACACACACCGAACATAATAGCTCTCACAGAAACCAAGCTCACAGATATGATAACAGATGCCATCTTTCCAAAGGGATATCAGATCCTGAGGAAAGACAGAGGGAACAGAGGGATTGGAGGAGTGGCACTGCTGATCAAAAACCGATGGGATTTTGACGAGCTGTAGAGAGGAGACAGAGGAGAGGCAAGAGATTACATAGTAGGAACGATTCAGTCTGGAGGTCCCAAGGTGGTAATTGCAGTGATGTATAACCCACCGCAGAACAGCAGGAGGCCAATGCAAGAGTATGATGAGAGTAATAGACCAATAGTTGACAAACTGGTTGAAGTGGTCAGAAGGGCTCATGCGAGCAGGGCAAAGCTACTGATCATGGGTGACTTCAACCACAAGGAAATCGATTGGGAGAACTTGGAGCCACATGGGGGCCAAGAAATGTGGAAGGCTAAGATAATGGAGTTGGTACTAGAAAACTTCATGTACCAACACGTAAAAGACACTACCAGAGAGAGAGGAGAGGATGAACCAGCGAGACCGGACCTAGTATTCACCTTGAGTAGTGCAGATATTGAGGACATCACATTTGAAAGACCCCTCGGGGCCAGTGATCATGTGGTTTTAAGCTTCGATTACACATTAGAGTTACAAGTGGAGGGGGAGGCAGATAGGGCCAGAAGAATGAAGCCAAACTACAAGAAAGGGGACTATGCGGGCATGAAAAACTTCCTAAAGAGGGTTCAGTGGGACAGAGAACTGGAAGGGAAATCAGTAAACGAGATGATGGAATATGTGACAACAATATGCGAGGAAGCTGAGGAGAGGTTTGTACCCAAGGGTAACAGAAATAACGAAAAAGCCAGGATGAGCCCGTGGTTCACCCAAAGGTGTAGAGAGGCCAAAACCAAGTGTGCTAGGGAACGGAAGAATTATAGCAGGCAAAGGACCCAGGAAAATAAGGAGATCAATCGTAGAGCCAGGAATGAATATGCACAGGTAAGAAGGGAGGCCCAACGACAGTACGAGAATGACATAGCAGGGAAAGCCATATCTGACCCGAAGCTGTTGTACAGCCACATCAGGAGGAAAACAACCGTCAAGGACCAGGTGATCAGGCTAAGAAGGAAGGAAATGACCGCGAAGTGTGTGAGGAACTCAACATGAGATTCAAAGAAGTGTTCACCGAGGGGACAGAAGGGAGTCCAGAAAGACAGAGAGGTGGGGTACACCACTAAGTGTTGGACACAATACATGCAACCGAGGAAAAAGTGAAGAGGCTGCTGAATGAGCTAGATACCTCAAAGTTGACGGGGCCGGATCACATCTCTCCATGGGTCCTGATAGAGGGAGCTGAGACGCTATATGTACCCCTAACACCAATATTCAACACATCTATCGAAACAGGGAGACTGCCTGAGGTATGGAAGACAGCAAATGTAGTCCCAATTTTTAAAAAAGGAGACAGACATGAAGCACTTAACTACAGACCAGTGTCACTGACATGTATAGTATGCAATGTCATGGAGAAGATTATCAGGAGAAGAGTGGTGGAGCACCTAGAAAGGAATGAGCTTATCAACGACAGCCAACAAGGTTTCAGGGATGGGAAATCCTGTGTCACAAACCTACTGGAGTTCTATGACAGGGTGACAGCAGTAAGACAAGAGAGAGAGGGGTGGGTAGATTGCATATTCCTGGACTGTAAGAAGGCGTTTGGCACAGTTCCACACAAGAGGTTAGTGCAAAAGCTGGAGGACCAGGCACGGATAACAGGGAAGGCACTCCAATAGATCAGGGAATACCTGTCAGGAAGACAGCAGCGAGTCATGGTTCGTGGCGAGGTGTCTGGTTGTGCGCTTGTGAAGAGTGGGGTTCCACAGGGGTCAATCCTAGGACCGGTGCTGTTTCTGGTATTAGTGAACGACATGACGGAAGTGTCCCTGCTTGCAGATGATGTGAAGTTGATGAGAAGAATTCAATCGGACGAGGACCAGGCAGAACTACAAAGGGATCTGGACAGGCTGCAGGACTGGTCCAGAAATTGGCTCCTGGAGTTCAACCCCACCAAGTGCAAAGTCATGAAGATTGGGAAAAGGCAAAGAAGACCGCATACGGAGTACAGTCTAGGGGGTCAGAGACTACAAACCTCAATCAAGCAAAAAGATCTTGGGGTGAGTATAACACCGGGCACATCTCCTGAGGCACACATCAAATAAATAACTGCTGCAGCATACGGGCTCCTAGCAAACCTAAGAACAGAATTCCGACATCTCAATAAGGAATCGTTCAGGACCCTGTACACTGTGTACGTTAGGTTCTTATTGGAGTATGCAGCACCAGTTTGGAACCCACACCTAGCCAAGCACATAAAGAAACTAGAGGAAGTGCAAAGGTTTGCAACAAGACTAGTCCCGGAGCTAAGGGGTTTGTCCTACGAGGAGAGGTTAAGGGAAATCGACCTGATGACACTGGTGGACAGGAGAGATAGGGGGGACATGATAACGACATATAAAATACTGAGAGGAATTGACAAGGTGGACAGAGACAGAATGTTCCAGAGATGGGACACATCAACAAGGGGTCACAGTTGGAAGTTGAAGACTCAGATGAATCACAGGGATGTTAGGAAGTATTTCTTCAGTCACAGAGTCGCCAGGAAGTGGAATAGCTTGGGAAGTGATGTGGTGGAGGCAGGATCCATTCATATCTTCAAGAAGAGGTATGATAAGGCTCATGGCGAAGGGAGAGTTACCCAGTAGCGGCCAGTGAAGAGGCGGGGCCAGGAGCTATGACTCGACCCCTGCAACCACAACTAGGTGAGTACACACACACAGAACAAGGGGTCACAATTGGAAGTTGAAGACTTAGATGAGTCAACGGGATGTTAGGAAGTATTTTTCAGTCATAGAGTTGTCAGCAAGTGGAATAGTCTAGCAAGTGATGTGGCGGAGGCAGGAACCATACATAGCTTCAAGACGAGGTATGATAAATCTCATGGAGCAGGGAGAGAGAGAGGACCTAGTAGCGATCAGTGAAGACGCGGGGCCAGGAGCTAAGTATCAACCCCTGTAACCATAAACAGGTGAGTACAAATAGGTGAGTACTTTCACACACACACACACACACACACACACACACACATATATATATGTAGTACATGAGGTGTGAGAGATACATGTTTAGTACATATTGTTACGTGTTTGTCACTGATTGTAATGCGAAAATCTCATCTAGCTCCTCAGAGCTGGGGCGCGTGCCCAAAATACAGTAGGCATTACCCCTCTGAACAGCAGCACTGAGTCGCTAGAATAGAAAACTAGCTGTCCTGGTATCCCTAGTTACCCTGATGAGTCTTTTGTCCAGCTCCTTAAGAAACTTAGATGCACTCTTTCCCCATGAGCCAAGGGTCTCCGAGACTATGGGAACAAACATATAATGATGGGCAAGTTCTCCGTATTTTCTAGTCTTCTGGGACTCCCTGAAGCTGGCAGCTGCCCCTCCTTCCTCCCTGGTGTATTGGAGATAGGTATCAGCCAAGATAGATGCACATGTGTAGTCCCACACCACCTGCTTGCCGTCTGTCCAGGTTTCAAGAGTGATACCATCTGGACGCTTTTGGCTGCTATCAGATCTGCCTAGCTGGGGTGGCTCCCTTATTGATAGGCACCCGGCTGTGAGCCTCTTCTTGATAATGTTATTAACCTCCTCTTGTCTTGCAATCTTTCCCTCGGATTTACGGCACACTAGACCATGGTACCCGAATCGGTCTGCTGCTTCACTGCGAGAATAGGGGCGACAAGTCGAAGGGCAACACCAATTCGGATGGTCTGTGGGTCGAGTCGTGTGCCAAAACTGGAGTTGGGAACAACCAACAGAAAGTACCCTGCTTGAGGAGCTCTCACTACCAGGAGGCGGGCTCTGTCCTTCCCTGACACACTCTGAAGCAGTGTTGTGGCTATATTCTCCACTACTAGGCCATCCCAGTGCGACTGTTTGTAGTTGTAATAATATTGGTAGAATTACCGACAATATGTTAAGTAAAAGGACATAAATGCAACTAATGTGACATTTTATTGTGGCAACGTTTCGCTCTCCTTCCCAGTAAAAGTGGGCCTTAGACAAGGATGTGTGATGTCACCGTGGTTGTTCAATATATTTATAGATGGGGTTGTAAGAAAAGTGAATGCGAGGGTCTTGGCAAGAGGTGTGGGGTTAAAAGATAAAGAATCAAATACAAAGTGGGAGTTGTCACAGTTGCTTTTTTGCTGATGACACTGTGCTTTTGGGAGATTCTGAAGAGAAGTTGCAGAGGTTGGTGGATGAATTTGGTAGGGTGTGTAAAAGAAGAAAATTGAAATTGAATATAGGAAAGAGTAAGGTGATGAGGATAACAAAAAGATTAGGTGACAAAAGATTGGATATCTGATTGGAGGGAGAGAGTATGGAGGAGGTGAATGTATTCAGATATTTGTGAGTGGACATGTCAGCAGATGGGTCTATGAAGGATGAGGTGAATCATAGAATTGATGAGGGGAAAAGGGTGAGTGGAGCACTTCGGAGTTTGTGAGACAAAGAACTTTGTCCATGGAAGTAAAGAGGGGAATATATGAGAGTATAGTTATACCAACACTCTTATATGGGTGTGAAGCATGGGTGATGAATGTTGCAACGAGGAGAAGGCTGGAGGCAGTGGAGATGTCATGTCTGAGGTCATTGTGTGGTGTGAATATAATGCAGAGAATTCGGAGTTTGGAAATTAGGAGGAGGTGCGGGATTACCAAAACTATTATCCAGAGAGCTGAGGAGGGGTTGTTGAGGTGGTTTGGACATGTAGAGAGAATGGAACGAGAGAGAATGACTTCTAGAGTGTATAAATCTGTAGTGGAGGGAAGGTGGGGTAGGGGTTGGCCTAGGAAAGGTTGGAGGGAGGGGGTAAAGGAGGTTTTGTGTGCGAGGGGCTTGGACTTTCAGCAAGCATGTGTGGGCGTATTTGATAGGAGTGAATGGAGACAAATGGTTTTTATTACATGACATGCTGTTGGAGTGTGAGCAAAGTAACATTTATGAAGGGATTCAGGGAAACCGGCAGGCCGGACTTGAGTCCTGGAGATGGGAAGTACAGTGTCTGCACTCTGAAGGAGGGGTGTAAATGTTGCAGTTTTATAACTGTAGTGTAAAGCACCCCTCTGGCAAGACAGTGATGGAGTGAATGATGATGAAAGTTTTTCTTTTTCGGGCCACCATGCCTTGGTGGGAATCGGCCGATGTGTTAATAAAAAAAAAGATAAATATATATATATATATATAAGTAGGTTGGTAGACAGCAACCGCCCAGGGAGGTACTACCGTCCTGCCAAGTGAGTGTAAAACAAAAGCCTGTAATTGTTTTACATGATGGTAGGATTGCTGGTGTCTTTTTTTCTGTCTCATAAACATGCAAGATTTCAGGTACATCTTACTACTACTACTTACACTTAGGTCACACTACACATTCATGTACAAGCATATATATATACACCCCTCTGGGTTTTCTTCTATTTTCTTACTAGTTCTTGTTCTTATTTCCTCTTATCTCCATGGGGAAGTGGAACAGAATTCTTCTTCCGTAAGCCATGCGTGTCGTAAGAGGCGACTAAAATGCCGGGAGCAAGGGACTAGTAACCCCTTCTCCTGTATATGTTACTAAATGTGAAAGGAGAAACTTTCGTTTTTTCTTTTGGGCCACCCTGCCTCGGTGGGAAACGGCCGACATGTTGAAAGAAAAAGAATATATATATATATATATATATATATATATATATATATATATATATATATATATATATATATATATATATATATATATATTATTGTAACCACGAACGAGTGGCACTGATCAATAACAACACTGCACTAGCCAAGGACTCGAACCAATGTTGTATTGGCCCGCCTCCCGCCTCATGGTGAGCCAGAACCACAATCCTACAAAGATGGCGAAGCCAATTGAGCTCGCAGCTTTACCGCCATCCGAGGACATACGGTGTTGTGGGAGCTTCTAGGCTATTTTTATTCTCCTCCCTTTTGGTATACTAGCCCACGATCAGCATATATATATTATTGTAACCACGAACGAGTAGTATTGATCAATAACAACACTGCATTTGCTAGCTCTGCTGGCTGCGTCTTTTGCAATGTGATTTTTCACCGCATGACAGGCATTCTCGATAGGATTTGGGTCAGGGGAATTGCCTGGCCACTCCAAAACACTGATATTATTGTCCTTGAGGAACTTTTTCACTTCTTTTGACTTATGGTTAGGGGCACCATCGTGAATAAAAAAAATCACACTCGCGAATGTTCCAAAATGTCAGCATTTGGTCCCTCAACACCTCAATATAATTACTTCCCTTCATTGTAATGTTTTTTAGGAAGGAAGTATAGTCCACCCCTGCCCTTAAAACCACTAAAAGAACCCCAGACCATAAAACTGTCAGGGTGCTTCACTGTCTTCACAGCGTACCACGGGTCATAACACGACACACCACTGGGACGATGGAGGGTCTTGGAGCCGCTCCTGTCGAGCCTGAAGGTATTCTCGTCGCTGATCATCACCTTCTGCCACTGGTCTGAGGTCCAATCCTTGTACTTCTTGAAAAACTGAAGCCGTTTCTTCTTCATGGCTTCAGTTAGCATGGGCTTCTTGGCGGCACGTCGAGCAGGCATTTTCAGGTCCTTTTGAAGTCAGTGCTGAATGGTTCTCATTATGATGTCTTTCAGGAGTGCCGGATGCTTTTTCTTGAGGTCTGCGGCTGTTATGGCAGGATCTGATAACACTTCCCTCCTCAGGATCTTGTCTGTCCGAAGAGAAGTCTTTTTGCGGGCCCCAGACCCCACCTTTCTATTTAGTACAATGCCAGGTGGGAGTGAGGCAGCTGTTTTCTTGAGGTAGTAAATTGCCATCCTAGTCACCTTCAGGTCTGCGGATACGCATATCACAGACATTCCTTGCTGTAATAGGGTGAGTGCACAGGTCTTCTCTACAATTCAAAGTTTAGTTTGACCCATTCTCACCACTTGAAGCAGAGATATAGCGTGGCAAAGTTCGTGGTCGAGTGAAAAAATGGCCAATGAGTAACAACGTAGCTAGCCTCATTCCTTACCGAGCTCTGAAGAGCACTGAAGCATGGCATGGTGGGGAACGTTGGAGCAAGACAGGCTCCAGTACACTAAGTCATCACAAGCTTCACCCACTTTTCCTATGGCAGAAAGGCAAGTGAAATGTATACACCAAAATCTAGTGTATAGATTTTGGTGTATATATATATATATATATAGGGAGGTACCACCTCTAGAACTGTGTTGGGGACCCTCATCCTCGGAGAAAAAAATAAACTTGCTTCAGGGAAAACTCAAGGTTCTCCCTGAAACTGTATGGATATTGTTTTCTCCTACTACCCCCTACATTTTATATTATGTGTATACTTTATTTAAAGACAAAATACATTGACAAAAATACAATAAGGAATAGAACAACATAGATAACATCTCAGAGCTACATCTCGAATACTTCGTCCAGCTTCCCGGCGGTGGGCCGAATGCCTAGAATGCTGAAGGCATTTCCCCTCTGGATCGCGACACTGAGTCTCTGAAAGACAAAGCTGGCCACCCTGTGGTCCTTGGTTTCTATGATAAGTTTTTCACTCAGCTCTTTAGGGAACTTTAGAGCACACTTTCCCCATGCTCCAAGGGTCTCCGACCCTATTGGGATGAAGTTATAGCAAGGGGAAAGGCCTTCATATTTGCGGGTATTCTGGGTCTTCCTGTGGCTGGCAGCTCCACCCTCTTCAGCCACGGAGTATGGCGAGTAGGTGTCTGCCAATGTGGCAGCACAGGTGTAGTCCCAGGCAATTTGGTTACCATCCTTCCAGGGCAGCATAGTGGCTCCATCAGGACGCTTTTGACTTCCGTCAGACCTCTGCACTTGGGGTTTCCTTTTCGCTGGGCAACGGGCTGTGGCGAGGCTTCTCTTTATGATGTCGTTGACCTCCTCATGTCTAGCATACTTCCCATCTGATGTGTGACACACGAGACCATGAAGTCCGAATTGATCAGCCGTCGCCCTGCCGCATATACACCTATGTTCGGTGAGTATGGGGGCGGCTAGGCGAAGAGCAACACCAATCCGAATGGCCTGTAGGTCGAGTCGACTGCCCAGGGAGGAAATTTGAACAGCTAGAAGGAAATCTCCTGAGTGTGGTGCCTTCACCGCTAGGAGACGAGCTTTGTCCTTTCCTGAAGCGTTGGTGAGCATTTTATTGGCGATTTTTTCCATGATCGGTTTGTCCCAGTGGGACTGTTTGTGTTCTTTGGGAGGAGCTGGTCTACTGGAGGAGTCTGCAAGGATGTCCCCCCACAGGACTGCTTCAATGAACCTGAGGTCTTGAACTCCTACCGCGTCTCTCAAGTGTTCGGGGACGATCTTCTTGACTAATCCACTGGAAGCCAAACACGACGACAGAAAAGCAGGTAAAGCTGCCTGCGTTGCTTTATGCACCCCTACTCCCAGTCGCACTGGGAGGGTTGCCTGATTCCATTGTTGATCTTCTAGTGACAGATTCAGTGCCTTCTTAAAGGTTGATCTCAGGTGTGCGTCATATTCGTTGAGTGTTGGGTTGTTAAAAGAGGGTGCACACCTCAGGAAGTAAGTGAGGAGATACAGGGCTTCATGGGCATCAAGATCGCTTATTCTCTCCATTCTCTTCAGGTCATTCAGTTTGACCTTGAGGACCGTGTCGATGGCCTGGTGACCCAGCGGTGCTCCCAGGAGGGTACTGTTGGATGGAGTGGTAGTAGAGACTTCAAGGAGGATTGTTCGCACAGCATTGATTATTTCCTGGTTCGTTGTGATGATTTCACACTTGGAGAGATTGAGGATGAATCCCAAGGCTTCTCCATGTGTCTTCACCAGTTGTAGGTCCTCTAGCAAGGACTCTTCAGTACCTGCCAGAGTGCCATCATCCAGGCACCAGATGTTGACCTCGCTGCGTAGGCTGGAAGTTATTTGGATTAGGCTAAATTAAGTTGCTCTTGTTATAATAAGGTTATGTAAGTTTTCAAAGGTTCTTTTGGTACAAAATCATTAATTTTGATATTAACATTAATTAAAAAAATTATATCTTTAAACGTATAAGAGAAAATTTTAGGACTTAATTTTAAATGAGTTCTTGCTAATTGGTAAGTTTTACCTATTCGGCACGATATATATATATATATATATATATATATATATATATATATATATATATATATATATATATATATATATATATATATATATTTTATATATATATGTATATAATTATATATAATTTTCATATACATGATGAAAAATAAAAGTATAAATGATCTTGAGAGATGTTACAGGTCAGCCAGTTCCGTATCTAGATATCTTCGGCAAGAGTAAGTTCTGCCCTAATCTTCCTTGCTGCGACGTGGTCTAACGAGGGAGAGAAAAGTTTGTAGGTGCTGCCAGGATAAGCTCACCTCCTGGCCTGACCTCCACAGATTCACCAAGAACACATGTGAACTTTGTCGACTTCTCTGAAGAGAACGAGTTTTCACTCTAAGAAATTTGATACCATCTACTATTCAGACTAAAAGTAAATCATAAGATAGAAAAGAACAATGCAAATAGAAAAACTAAGTACATTACAATATGAGTTGTATAACTGCTCACACAAATAAAAAAATTAACATCGCTCTGTTTCAGGGACTGAATTATCTATGATACTGCGATTTTTTTTTTTATAATTTCCAAGTATAATCCAGAGGTTTAAAATTTAGAAACAAAGTAACAACAGCTACAGTAACAGTAATAATAATAATAACAATACCATTACTACTACTACTACTACTAATAATAATAATATTTTTTTTAATATTTATATTGATAATAATAACCACAACCACAAGAATAATGACGGTGATAATAAAAACTGCTGTAATAATAATAATAATGATGATGAAAAGATGATGATGAAGAACATCAAAAACAACAATAGCAACAGAAGCAGCAACAACAACTACAGGAACAATAATGATGATAATAAAACCAGCTATATTAATAATAATAATATTATATTATTATTATTATTATTATTATTATTATTATTATTATTATTATTATTATTAATAACTTTAAGGGGAAAAAGTCAGGTAGGAAAAGTTATCATAGGAGTTTTTCATAATTTAGGAGTGTTATAGAGAGGGTATTGAACATACAGAGAAAAAATGAGTGATTCATGATTGGCTAGTTAATTATACTGGGTAACGAATATAACTGAATTAATTTTAAAAGAGTTAAGAGTAAGAAAAATGTAGGACTGTGGAGGTATGAAGAGGATTTAGTAAAGGTAGGGGAAAGTGTAGACAATGTATGCATACTGATGAGTGTAAATGAACTAGACTTTGTAAACTGTAAATTGTTATTGTATTCATGGATTTAGAAAAGTCATTTGAAAAGTATTAAGTAATGTTGCAGATGTTGCAAATGTATAGGTAGGTAGCAAGTTAATAAAAGGAGTAATGTTTTTTTTTATGTAGAGAGCGATTGCTCAGGTTAGAGTGGGAAAGAGGAGGGACGTTTCATAGTAAAACCTGAAGAAGGTTTTGTAAAAGAAGCGAATGCTAAAATGTTGGGGAGATATTTGTGATTAAAGAATAATGAATCTTATACGATGTGGGTGTCGTCCCACTTGACCTTTGCAGGTGACACCTTTCTTTTGGAAGACTCGGAAGAAAAGTTGCAAAGGTTAGTGGATGAAATTGAAAGGACATATAATAGAAGGAAATTAAAAATGAACGTATAAAATACAAATGTGAAGAGAGTAATAAAAATGATAGGCAATGAAAGATTGGTTATCAGATCAGAGAGACAGAGAGTATGGAGGAAGTGAATGGATTTAAATTCATGGGAATAAATATGTTGCAAGAGCTTCAAACGTTGCAACAAGCAGGTGGCAAGAGTAATGTGTCGTGTGAATATTTTGCAGAGAATTTGAAGCAATGGATCTTAAAGACTAGGCATGCAAATTCTGCAAAAAACATACAGGTAATTTAGCGTGAATGAAGGATCACAGCTATACTAAGGGCACCAACATGAGGGGCGCCTTTGCTGCCAAGACAACAACAGAAATAATGGAGTTCAAACAATTCAACTTAAAAATATTTTTTTTTTAGAATGATTCGTACAGCTACGTCAGTAGGTGCAATATTCGTATCGGAGAGTGAGTTAACATCTTAGCTCTGAGTGTACATCATTCACACATCTTGACCTACAGATTCTACGTTTTACAATAGCTCTCCACATTTCTACTCCAGTCATACTGTATACAAGTGTATTTGGTACAAAATGGTAACATACCAACATGGACTTCATTTTCTGAACGTACAAGTTAGGAAGGAGAGCATGTTGGGCACAATGAGATCATATTAATGTTGGTAGAATTACCGACAATATCTTAGGTAAAATGGGACATTTTATTGTGGCGACATTTAGCTCTGGATAAAGCTCCTGGAGAGCGAAACGTTGCCACAATAAAATGTCACATGAGTTGCACTTGTGCCCTTTTACCTAAGTCTTTCAATAGTGAAGTGCCCAGCAGATAGAGAACCCTGATCTTAAATACCCATCAGCCCAATTATGCCTGCCAGCCTCACTGATGTGGAACTATATATGTATAACCACTGTAGGTGACACTTACATTTCATTTAGTGATGGTCAGCTCATAAAAAAAACAGTCGTCACATTTTTGAAAGATTTCTCGATGAATCACAGTGATAAGCTAAAACACAAGTCCACGACAAATCTTTCAAAAGCGTGACGACAGTATTGACTACGATAATTTCAAATTAACTGATGACTATTGGATAAAAGATATAGACTGTTGTCTGTAGGATTCCTGTGATATCTGTGTGAACGTTATCCCTATCAGCATCAACCGTAGTATTACGCTTCTATGAAGAGATTTATTTGTTGAATCACTGTAAGATATTTAATTCACAAAGACGACATTAAGCAAATTCAAATTTGGACATGCATTTCTGGATGGCAATTAGTTAAGTTTCAGCCAGTGCATTGAGACTGAGAGTTTCGTGCCCACTTAATGCATAGTTCTGAATAAAGTGATTGCCTATTTGAGCAATTTTGCACTGTCAGTGTCAATAAGGTTCAACGAGTGCCTTCCACAAATGGAGAAAATACATTCTGAATTATGATCTAGGCCGGGGTGTCCAAACTTTTTACTGCGAGGACCAACATCGTATATTTTACACATTTTCGTGGGTCAAAGAAAAATTAATTTATAAATTTTAAACAAATTATAAAGCTTTATTTGGATCCTTTATGTAATGAGCATGATATGATTCAGAGGAAAAGAAAAATGTGACATTTACAAAGAAACAATACTGTGCTTACATTGAGAAATAATAAAGTATAACGAGTAAAAATGTCAAAAACAAGACAATGCTTTGACAGTACAATCTTTTAGTGAACTGTAGATTCGAAAAACTGACACAAGATTAATTTGCACAAGATTAATGAAAATGATAGAACTTTTAATTTCAAAACATTTCTGAACTGAGGTTTCATGTTTAAGGAGCCAATTATTGGAATGGACTTCAAATGCTCATCAAATAAATTGGTGCGATATTTGGACTTGACATACTTCATTTTTAGAATGTTCACAAAGGTACATTGTACCAAAAACTGACCTTATTCACAGTTTCTTCTGCCACCAATTCCAGGCATTTATTATAAGCTCTGGTCATATGACCTTTTTTTGCATTTAATGATGCCTTTATAGCTTTTATTCATATGGATTTTTGATCAACATTAATTACATTACTTTAATCAATGACTCCTTAATGAACACTGGTTGTACAAATTATACAATGAGACACTGGTAAAATTATTGCAATATGTACCAACTATCCTAGCCAAATATTTCCTGGCTTAGGAATTTAATTATAATTATAATAATATGCACCAAATATCCTATCCAAATATTACTTGACTAAGCAAATTAATTATAATTATTGCCATTATTATAATCAGAAAGAATACAATTGTCATTCCTAGCCCTAACTAGGCTTAGCAAATTAACAATTATAGCAATTACAATCCTAGCCTCACTGGGTTTAGCAATTAATTTATATAATATTTACACAAATCCATTAATATTTCAAATGTATAAGAAATGCAATTACATCCCCATTGGACATGCAAATCCAATTAATTGTGGCAACTATAATCCAATATACAAACACCATTAATTAATTTAATTACAGTGGACCCTCGGAAATCGAACACTCCCAACTCGCTCTTTTATGTAAGTTTATTATTGTAAGTGCTTTTATAGGTGCATTTTTGGGGGTCTGAAATGGGCTAATCTAATTTACATCATTCCTTATGGGAATAAATTCGTTTGGTAACAGCACTTGAATAGCATTCTGGAATGAAAAATGTTCGATTTCCGGGGGTCCACTGTACTTCCAATTATATATGAATCCAGCAATTCATTGTTTCAACCAAATCGTTAAATTAAATTAAATTTTCAGATTACATATCTGAGTTCGTTAGGACCGAAGGCTTTTTGAGAATTATTAATATTAATCCGTGAGCAAATTACCTGCATGAGGTTTACAGGTCTGAATTATTACAGGCAAGTAATTTGGGTGAGATAAGTGGGACTTAAGTCACAGTAAGTCGCAGGACTGTCACTCCTTCGATGCTCACTTCATCACCACTCACACGAAAAGCTAGACCTGACATTAAATTAATAATTACAATATTAAAACCAGCTACTCTGGTAAATTAAATTTGTGTGGACTGTATGATTAGGCTTGCTGGGTACACAATATAATTATTTGACATAAATTACAAGTGTTATTAGAAAGGAAATTCGTACCACTTACCATTTAATTACAGTAGATGGATCACACCACAAAACCTGCCTAACACTTAGACCTTACACTAGCCAGCTAGAGATCTACATGAAAGAACTAATGCCGCAATTTCTCATATTAAACCATCTACACGTAGGTCCCGCAAATTTTATGTCCCAATTCTTCAGCAGGGGTTCATATTACAAATTCAGGCCGAAAAATGTCAATTTGGCCATGAAGACACCGGATTATTAGCTGAATTTTCCACGACAACCAGTACTCACAAATTACAAATGGCGTCTCCTCTCCAGGGTCACTCAGCTGCTGTTCTACCTTCCTCCTCACTCGAAATTTCTCGAAAGGGTCAAATCAGCATCATATTTTATTACACAATTATTGTTGTACTGTATTCAAATTTACACATTAAATTTAGGGAAATCCAAAATTTTCCACAATATGGTACTTTGTCTTGCAACTTTCTACTGCCATTGTTGATGCTCCATCCTGTTTCACTAGAAGGCGAAACCGAATTTTGTTGAAAATGAAGTTTAATACACAGTTCAGCTATTCTCTTTACTGTAGTGCAACATAGCTAGGCTCTGGTGCAATGGTAGTTTAGACACAGCAGATGAAAAGTTGAGGCACTGGTATCAGTATGGCAGTGAATATTAAAAGAAAATTTTAAGGAGCTCATTATTCAAAGGGACCTTTCTTGGGCAGAACTGTTCTTGTCAGTAACTCGGATATTAATTAAAGACAAACCTGTAGTACTGATGAATAATTCTCCATGCATAAGAAATACATTTTCCTGTTGTTGATAAATTTATTGAATACAAGTAAACTTTTCTGATGACTTTCTTGGTACTATTGCTGAAGTCGCTGCTGAAGTTCTATTATTTCTGGTTATTTCTTGTGGTAAATAACAATGAAATCTTTTGCTGCGTCTGCTGGCTTATCACTTTCCTAAGCACAGTCTTCAGGATTACGCCGCCCGTGTTGACACTAAATGTTGTCTTTTTTAGGAGTTTCAATGATTTCATTGTCTGCATCTCCAAAGGTTGAAAGGTTGAAAAGGTTGAAACAATAGTTTGTTTTATCTTGATGCTCTAGTTGTTGTTATACTTGTTTGCGAGGTCTCTTGCTTCCGTCACTTTTAAATCACACTGGATGATGAGTAGCCTATAAAAATGTGGACTAAGATTTTTTTTAGATTTTTTTTAATATGTCCTCGTCTTTGGAAAAAAATAGAAAGCTGTTTTCTATTTTATTATTGTAAACAGTGCTGGGTCGGCGCCAGGATTTTTTGTGGGGCTTTGGAGGATTAGAGGGGTGCTATCTGGTTGATGGAGGTCTGTGGAACTCTTGCATTCAAAAGGCAGTTCACTATTTTTTACAGATCAATTAAATATGACAGTGAGAAAATAAATGTCCATATCAAAGAATACGAACAATAATCAAAATAAATTAACGCTAATATAAAACTTCCCATCTATATAATAAGGTTTATTACTGTAATGATATGCAGGAAGGTAATGATAGTAAGATAATTAAGTGTTTTGAAGAGTCAATCTCTCAGTTTTTTTTTTCATAAACATGTTGTAAACATCTGATCCAAAAACAAAGTTCAGCAACTTCAGGACTGTGGGAAAGAACTCGCCCACTGTCTGAATGCCCTCCACACAATTAACCAATGCTTATCTTAGTCTGTGAGCGAAACAGTGAACATACACTGCTTGCCAACTTCATTACATCAGCGCCATTGTAACCCAGCCTAATATACACGATTTTGTGTATGTTATAATTTGAGAGAGAGAAAACTCTGATTTTCTGTAGGAGAGAATCTGAATTCAGACCATTTGCTGCTGTGAAATTGAAAAAGTTTCAGGAACGTATGAATTATATAGCTGTTGCATAGCTACACTGTTTAACAGTGTACCTATGACAGTAATACAGCTGCATTCATTGACAGTACGTATATGAAATAACAAATAATTTGTGTAGAATGGGTAAAAAAAAAATTAGGTAAGAAAAAGTTATATTTATTTAGACACTGTATGAGAATGTTTAACCAGTAATTGCATACTAAACATGTGACATTATGCTGCGGGAGTGAAGTAAAATTTTGGAAAAATTATTACTACTAAGACATTATATAAATTATCAGTAACGAAAATTTTCATTGCTTGTTAAAGAACAAATAACACACAAGTCTGACTGAAAGAACTGACTTGTGGCGTAGTTACTAGACTTCAAAATGCTGCCTAACCGGTGTGTGGTTCTGATAATCTGTCGGTTCCTTTATTTTTTTCACTAGACAATCGATAACACTAACCAAAACAACAGCGCTAAGCCAGTGGGAAGTATGCTGCATGTTACTCTTTATATTTTGTTACATTTTGTTTAACATTTTATTTTCTCTCTTGTTTCTGTTTGTAATATGTATAAACTTATCTGGAGTAAATTTGAGGCCTTGTGAATGAGATTCTGGGTTAATGACCTTCTGGTGCTACAACCTCACTGTGACAGGGCCTCATCACCGTGTAATTTTTTATTTAAAAGACAATTACATACAAAATCAATAGATACAACAATGACATACCATAACCTGTAACACAGATTATTTAACTGAATAAGCAAACAAGAAATGCATGGTTAATGAGACGTCAATCCATCTCTTATGTTATTCCTTACATGACTCTCAATGACATGTGAAATGCTCAATCCCACTTATCAAATCGGAACAATAACAATTACAATTACATTTTGCGGAGGATTATATCATTTTGAATTTTAGAATCACTATTTGACAACCATAATTTATACAGTACCATACAAAGACAATTAACATAATGCAAAACAATGTTGTTACAATCATTGAAAGATAATTATACTATAAACAGAGAAACTGAATTTATAACAAACAAAGAAAATCAAAGAAAAATCCCCGACCTATCACACAATACCTTATATTTGTTTTAAATTTCATTTAACAGGTCAAATTTATACAATAAGTAGTAGATACAACAATGCCATACCATGACCTGTAGCACAGCGTATATAGCTAAATAAGCGTACCAGAAAAGCATAGAAAATGCGACATCAATCCATCTCTTATTTAACTCCTTACATGTCTCTCAGTGACATGTGAAAATTAACAATCCAACAAATCAAAACGGAACAATAATCAATACAAATTGCTGAGAATTATATCTTATTGAATTTGATAATCGCCATTGAAAATTTTTAAATTAATTAAAAATATATATAAATAAATATACCCACACCATACACAAGGCATTACCTTGCCAATACAAATAACATAATTCATACAATGATGTTACAATTAGTGAAACAAAGTGTACTATAAACTGTTGAAACCGAATTATTTAAAAAATTCACACAACCAAAGTAAAATTTTCCCGACCTATCACACAATCCCCATATTACATCATACACGATCTAGTTTATTCTATTACAAACCAGAAGAGAAATTTTATCATGCCTAGGAGTGTCACCTAAGATGATTTTATTATAAAACATATATATACACATGACATGTTCCAATGGATATCATTACATTCATGAACGACAACTTAATGTACAATAATTAAATACTTCCCTACATATAAACAATATAAATTTTTTTTTTAAAAAATATAATAAACAGAACCAGGCCATTCTACCATTATACGTATTATAACAAGATTCAATTACACAAATGTCTATTACAAAGTAATTACAAATAAATTTACTCTACTCAATGTATAGGTATTCTTCCTATATCCATGGACAATCCTAGGATAGAACACCATAATCTCCTATAACAACCCACCCTAATAAAAACTCCTCCAAAAACTCTAATAAGGAACACCCTCGCAAACAAAAATATAATATAAATATTCTTGAAAAACATGGATCGAACCCATGTCAATGCATGATAATTAATACAAAACTATTATTAACTTAATCTCCACATTAAGTTTAATATTACATTTCCAAAATTTATGCATTAATCATGTCCTTTTACTACCATTATCATTATCCTCTGGTCAAATCACCTCTAACATACCCCACTTAAGTCCCAAAACCTTCTAAAAGTCACCACATCCAATCAATCAACATCCATGAGAAACCTTTATTAGTCTTTAAAAGTCATAGAACTCATCTATAAATTGTCACCCGTCACTCCTTCCCTCAAATCTATATCCAACCAAACCTCAAGCATTCCCTCGTTATCATCCACAACAAAAGTCTCAACTCGAAGGAGAACAGCCCCGTTTCATCTACGCACATCAACTTAAGTCCACCAGCTGCCTAACTGTAAAATCCCTGTAAATACCAGGAAAACACCTACCCCACGCCATGCCATATATCAACCTATCCCTACACTTAGTTCTGTACATATTCGCCGCAATAGCATTCAGTCTCTCCCTTCCTGACATCCCCCTCATTCCCCACGATACATATACAAAATCTACCGCCAAATACAATAAAGCCCTCCTAACTTCCTTCTGCACTCCACCTATATCCATACCTATAAACCTCAAAGGGTGTATCCCTCCCCCTCCCATCATTCTAAGTAAATGTTTCATCCATTCCCTAATAATTCCCAATTGCTCACAAAAATAAACCCCATGGTAAGCAGTATCTTCTTCCCCACACATTCCACAACAAGCATCCCCAGTTAATCCCATTTTATATAATACCGCCTTAGAGGCCAAAACCCCATGCAAAAAATGATACATAACTTCTCTCACCCTTGGCTTTATCTTCAGATCTTTTAACCCACCCCAGATACTTTTCCAATCATACACTGGAAAAGTAGCGATTCCCTCCACTACTTCCCTTACCTTCCCTGCTTTTTCCAAACGTCGGACTAGAATATTCCCCGGATTTCTGGCACACATAAGAATTCTCAACATATCTTCACAATGTACCAAATCCTTACCACTCCACCATGTACGTAAATGTCTCATGACATCACCAACCCGTCTGCCCCTCCCCCGTTGCCAAAAAACAACTTTTGACATACATACTCATAAGTCTCTCCTCTAAGTTCATTAACCCCAATCCCCCATTACACACCTCTTTCATCACCAATTCCTTACTCAGCTAATGTCTCCCATATCCCCAGACAAATCTCATAAATGTCCTCGCAAATGCCACAACATCCGCCCTTAAAATTGGGTAAATCCCAGCAACATACCATATTTTACTATATAATAGCGTGTTCACCGCTATTACTCGCTGATGTATGGTACCATCACCCCTACTCCATCCACTCATTCTACTTAAAGTACCTTTTAAAACATTCCTTGCATTAACTAGTCTTGCCTCTCCAAAATTATCTTTAAACACAATTCCACAAACCATTAAACTATCAACTACTTTCCAACCACACCTATACCCCCCTATACCTCCACCTCTCCACGTTCCAATCTCAAGCAATTTTGATTTATCCTTATTAATGCTTAAACCTGTCGCCATGCCAAATATTCCCAAACACTCATTCACTCGTGTTAACGCTGCCTCATTCGTAACCAAAACAGTTGTATCATCTACATATCCAACTATACCTGCATCACCATCCATACCTTCCTTAAGGTGCTTCACACCATGTCTTACTAAACAATACAACGGATTCTGTAGACAAGCAAAAAGAATTTGCGACAAGGGGCACCCCTGTCGCAGTCCCTTTCCCATGCCTACAGCTCTATTAATCATTCCATTTATTCGCACTCTCACTCTAGCATCTCTATACAATGATTCCGCCCATTTTACTATTTCATCCCCAAAACCTTGCTTCCTCATAATTTTCCATAACATTTCCCGATCTACACTATCATACGCCGCCTTCCAATCTACAGCAAAACCCCCCTCGCATTCATCAATAAATTTTCGAATACTCATCAAACCTTTTGTAACACTTCTCCCCGGAATACCATATTGTCCTTGCACTATCACCCTCTCTAACACACTTTTTATCCTATTCCCCAATACCTTAGCAAACAATTTATAATCCGCACACATCATCGACAATGCTCTATAATTCCTAAGAGTATCATCCAGAACAGATTTTCGTATCAACACTACCACTCCCGTTCTTTGCGACTCTCCCATGCATTCAGTCTCTTTCATCTCATTCAACAACCTCACTACACATTCCTTTAATGCATCCCAATTTGCAACATAAAAGTCACTCGGCAAGCCATCCACCCCAGGCGACTTACGCAGACTCATGTTATTCAGAGCAACCCACACCTCATCCTCACTTATAACACCTTCCATCACCATCCTATCCTCTTTATTCAATATTGTTTCTACACTACTCAAAATCTGTTCACTCGCAGTTTTAACACTCATCCTAGTTCCACTCAGATCTTTCCTAAAATATTCCTCGTACCATGCACTCGCATATAAGTTCATGGCGTCAGTCATACGCATAACGTGCCCCTTCTGATACACGCCCATTGTCTCATGCACCTCCAATTTATTTATCAACATGTTTTGTCTACTTTTCCTATATTTTCGCAATACACACATAGAGGGCTTATCCCCCCACAACACCTCCTCTATGCTCCCACGCACACGAATCGCATCAAAACGTTCATTATGAATCATCTGCAATTTATCTTTGATATTCCTCATTTCCACTACTTGCCTATCCGTTCTTCCATAACAACACTCAGCCAATTGTCCTTCCAAATACTTCTGGAACCCATACTTCCATTGCGCCTCTTCTCTACCTTTCATCCTATAATATTTCTGAATAGCTGGCTTCGCTACATTCACCCACCATGCAACAATATCCTTCTCTAACCTCCCATTTGCCCACACACACTTCCACCATTCACCGAAACCCATCACTGCTTCCTCACCTTCCAATAATTGCACATTCAATTTCCAATCGCCAGCCACCCACCTGACCATTCCTGACCATTCCAAGTCAACTAACACCCCTCTATGGTCTGAAAATCCAACATCCACACACATAACCGTACCAACATTAACCATCCAAGAAACATATATCCTATCTAACCTCGCAGCATATCCCCTCCTTATAAAGGTAAATTCTACATTATCACCCCCTGCAACTACATCCACTAAACTTACACTACCCAAAACATCACGCAAAACACGCAACACACATCCACCCCCCTTGGTTCTACATCCTTTTCTCGTATGATACAGTTCCAATCACCCCCCAATACTACCACCTCTGGCAATCCTCTCAAAAAATAAATTAATTGTTCCCTCACAAACTCTTCCTTTACACTTCTAACGCTAGTAGCTGGTAAATAAACGCCAATGAAAGCAACATGAACACCACCCCATACCCCGTCTACTCTCACTACCCTCCCCTCCCTACCCTCTTCCCACTTCAACAACTGAAAAGGGCTATTCTCCTTCACTAAAACCGCCACTCCACCCTTGAAAGACCCAGAACTACCAGCATACACTCTATAATCCGGCACAATCAAATTTCTACCACATCGACAATTATGCTCTTGTATAAAGGCCACATCCACTACGTACCTTTTCATGAACACCTCAATCCACTTCCTTCTTACCTCCGCCATAGCTCCATTAACATTTAGTGTGATGCTCCTGAAAACATTAGAGGTGGTTTTCCTTTGGATCTACTAACTCTTTTTCCTTCCATTACCAAACTACTTTGTCCATTACTACCGTTCCTATCCATATTCTTCACTTCTTGTACAACACCTCCCCTTTTCTTATTTTTCAAAGGCCTTTGCGGTACATCAACAGACACTTTTTTACAGGACCTTTGCGCAGGGGTAAGTACATCATCATCACTCATGGCCATGGCTCGTTTCCTTGAATCATTATGAATTTCCATATCAGTTTCCCTATCCTCATTATGAACAATAACCTGCACATCGTGCACTTCCAATCCTCCATCATCAGGACTATTATCTCCCATTTCCCCCACTACACTCAAAATCTCTTCAGCTTTTTCCACAGAGCAAATCTCATTTGTCCCTTGCGAACTATCCAATAATCCACTCACCAACTCAGGAATCACCTCACTCATACCCAAATCTAGTTCTGCTACCTCTGCAATTGTTCCCATTGCAGCCTGTGTGTTCACCGGAAGCGTTTTACACGTTTCCATCGACTGTGTTACTATATCACTCCATCTTGCAGTTGCGACCACGCCCACACCGTCCTGAGATTCATGCAATTCTTCATGTCCGTCCTTACTTGTACGCTCCTCATCTAGACGCCGTCCTTGTCGTTTATTACATGCAGCAGCCATATGCTCATACGAGTCACATATACGACATGTTCGTTGTTGACCAGCATATGTTACATATACTTGTGTTCTGAATTCTGGTAACACTACATATGAAGGTATTGCTCTTCGTAATGACATTTTAAGGCTATATGATCCCTCAGGTACACCTTCATATAAACCATCAGTCCAACGACCCATTACAGCCGCATGTATTTCTCCATATTGCTTGAAAACATTCTTTACATCAATTTCCTGCACTTCAAATGGTAAATTTCTGACCTTTATCCATTTGTATTGTTTGGAAACATCTTTTAACTTCACTTCCACTGTAGCATATACTTGCAAACACTTGTCCTCGAACTTATCAACGAGTGCTTCATAAACTTGGGTAGACGTCAATTTGATAAATATTCTTGCACTGCCATTGAGCGCAACGCCGTAAATATCATCATTTGGTATGCCATATTTGTCTCGAATGATAGATGGCAGCAATACATTAGCATTCGATGGATAAATGGCTCCATTTATGAGTTCCACGCAGACAGTATTCACTCTTCTCCGAAACTGTGTCGTCATCTTGCTATGAATACACCAACTGCCTCAGCACAACAAGTGAGCAGTCAGGAGCACCTGCCACAGCCAAGGCTGAGCAGCGAATCACCGTGTAAATGGCTCTCCTGGCCCCACAACCCCACTGTTGTCAACATACATTAGCCGTGATGCAACGGACTTCAAATACTGTCAGGTCAGCAGAGTTCAAACCCTGCTAGATGCCCGCAGTGAAGGCGCGATTAGTCAGACACGTACCCTAAGACAGAGAGGACAAGACTGCAGGATGCCCTTCCTACTACCTATACTCAATATACCAGTTTACCGTCTCGGTGATTATCATTTACCACCTGTACTCCACTTAAGGACCCTGTGAAAGGGCTCCCCACCGTGTAAATGGTCCTCCTGGCCCCACAACCCCCCTCAGGCAGGGCATAACCACCGTATAAATAGCAGTACTTAGAGTTGATTCCACGCCCAGCCTTGGTTGTGCTGGTGTATTGAGGAGACCTCTGGTGGCCGACTTGTGAGATTTTATTTTCACAGCCATGACGGAGGGATACAGGCGCCGTGTAAACACCATTGGAATTGAAGTACTTCAGGGAGCGGTTTATCCGTCAAACGTGGACGTTGTCTTGCCGGCTATACTTCGAGATTCTCTGGGTGTGGACCACTCAGAATTGTACGGCATAGCCCTTAACGGGCACGACGGATCTTCGTGAAATTTGCATGTACGGCGGCGTATACCAGAGTTGTGGATAAATATCAGGACAAGCGGCTGGTGGTAATGCAAGGACTGGAGGTATGTGTAAGGGACATTTCGGCAACTTACAAATGGATAAAGTTGCGAAACGTTCCATTTGAAGCTGGGGAAAGTGACATACAGGAAATGATGAAGATGTATGGGATTGTCCATGCTGTTACTGTTGGTAGATGGATGAATGGTCTTTATGCTGGTATGTTGGAAGGCACATATTCGGTAAAAATGACATTAAGGAATCCCATACCCTCCTTTATCTTAATGCATGGTTTTCGCACTCAGGTATATGTTACCTATGTTGGACAGGTGCGTACCTGCCGGTTGTGTGGGCAGACGGGGCACCTGGCGGTTGACTGTCAACGTAAAAGGCCTGAGGAGGGTAACGTCGGGAAGGAGAATATACTACGGACGAATGAAGGAGTGCAACAGGACGAAGAATTGGCAAGGAAACAAGGAGATGGTGTGAAGGAGGGCATGGTACGACAGGTATGGAGCGAGGAGGTGGAGCAGGAGGAAAGAGTACAGGGAGAGGTGGACAGGGTGCAGCCTGCAGAATCTGTGGTGACTGGTGTAACGTCTATGGACGAGAGTCAGAGGATGTACGGGAGGAGGCTGAGATCTTGGAGGATCTGAATGAGTTCATTCGAGGTGGTCCTTTGTCACTTGAGGAAGTGGCAGGGATGGGAATTGGGGAGAATCAAATTGATGTCAATGACGGCACTGAAGGACGAAGTGAAGTCCTGGGGAAGACAGGACATCAAGTTGAGGTTCAGGGTACAGTGTCAGTAGTGGTAGCAGAAATACATAGGGAAGAGAGTATGGAATCAAGGGGAATCAAGGAAAAGGCCAGGGGAAGAATCTGAGGATGACCTATTAACTGCTGCACAAAGGCCTGGTAAGAAGGTGTGGGCGGATGTGGTGCAGGGAAAAGGAAGTAGGGTGAAGGGTAATGGTGATAGAAGGGATATAAAGGGTGATGGGAGGATTAAGGGAGGGTTGGAAGGAGCAACACAGGGAAAACTAGATAAAAGAGTACTGAAGCAGAAGGGAAAACCCCAGCCCTTCACTTTAGGTGTGTAACGATGAATGTTAATGGCCTCAGGAACGAGGTCAAACGTAAATGGGTTGAAGTAACATTGAAGAGGATGAGAGTAGATGTGATATTTTTCCAAGAACACAATTATCAAATAGGATCGGAACTGGTAGTTAAGGGGTATAGGGTTTTGCGTGTGACGCAGGGGCTTTCAAGGGTGGGGTGATGGTGGGTATTAGAGAGTCCAGTCCTTTTACCTTGTCATCATGGGAGCATGTGGGAAGTCGAGTGGTAAGGGTGAACGGGGAGTGGGGTGGGGTACAAGTAAGTTTCCTTGGGGTATATATGCCGGCTGTTGCTAATAGGAGTATCAAGGATGATTTTGTTAATAACGAGTTGACGTATGCTTTCAGAGGATTGCCCCAAGTAGCGATTATAGCTGGGGATTGGAATAGTGTGATTCGGATTAGGGATGTGGAGCCCCGAAGGGGGGGGTGGTGGATGTGGTGGGGGGAAGGGATGAGTTGGTGGAATATACTTTCTTAAGGAATAATTATGCGGCAAGACTGGATCGAATATACGTGACAAGGTCGGTGGATGTGCGAAAGGTGGAATGCTTTGATTTGGGTTTTTCAGATCACAGGGTGTGTTATTTGAAGGAGGGTGGGAAGGGTTGTGCATGTGTATAAGAGTTTTTGGAAATTGAATACGAGGTTATTGGAAAGGGAAGGGAGGAGGAGGCATTTGAGCAGTGGTGGGAAGGGTTGTGGGGGGATAGGGATAAAGTCAGTTGTTAAATGGTGGAATGAGACGGGAAAGTGGAAATTAGAAAGTATTATGAGAGGGTTGGCGGTGAGGAAATGAGGTATAGGTATGGGTATCAGAGGTATTTGGAGGGGCTTTTAGGTGAGTGTCAGGGTGGGGATTGGAGGGGAAAGAATTATGGTGAGGTGGTAGAGTTGAGGGCAAAGTTAAGGGAAATACAGGAGGAGAGATTTCATGGACTAAGGATTCGAAGTGGTATGGAAGAAGTTTTGTGGGGGAATAAAGTGTCAAAGGTAGTGTTAAGAAATTTTCAACGGCGAAGGAAAGGTATGTTGATAGAATCATTGAAGGTGGAAGGGGGGGTGAGAGGGTATCAGGAGGGAACGGTACTGAGGACAACGGAGGGGATGGGGGTACGCAGAGGGTTGGTTTTGTAACAAATATGAAAAGGGGAGACAGATGAGGAGGCTAAAGGTAGGATATTGAGGGAATTGGGAAATTATTAGGTGAGGAAGAGAGGAAGGAATGTGAGGGGAATTTTGGAGGAGGAGGTATGGGAGGCGGTGAGGGGTTTGAGATTGGGAAAGTCGCCTGGCATAGACGGGTTGCCGGGGAATTGTATGTTAAGCATTGGCAGGTTTTGAAGGGGTAATCGTTAAAATGGTAAATGAACTGAAAGAGGAGGGAATATGGGTGAGTCGATGAGAACGGGGGTTGTAGTACTAGTGGCGAAAGGGGGTATCAGGAGGGGTTAGGTGATTATAGGGGAATAGCATTATTGACTGCAGATTATAAAATATTTGCAAAGGTTTTAGCAAACAGGATCAAAGAGGGTTAGGGAATGTTGCATGAGGGACAATACAGGGTGCCGGGACGGAGTATCAGAACGGGGCATAGACGTATAAAGCAGTTTATTGAGAATAGTCAGATGGGAGGAGTATTGGGGGTGGATTGGCAGAGGGCATATGATAGGGTGGACAGGGAAATGTTATTGGATATTTTGGGTAGGCAAGGGTTTGGGGAGGTAGTTATAGGATGGGTTCGAACTTTGTATGAGGGGCTTTAGTTAGGGTGCAAATTAATGGGAATGTGGGAAGAAAGGTGGAGATGAAGAAGGGTCTGCGGCAGGGATGTCCGCTGTCGCAGATCCTTTTTGCCTTATTACAGGATCCGTTTTATAGGTTGGTGGAGGAGGAGGTTTTACGGGAGGGTGACATGGAGGAGGATGCAGAGGGGGGTATTGTTGGTTATGTAGATGATACTACAGTGTTGGTCAGGTCTGAGAAGCAGTTGAGAATGATCAATGAGTTGGTTGAAAAGTTTGGGAAGGCAACGGGAATGAGGGTGAATAAGGAAAAATCTAATTTATTGGAGGTAGGCAGTTGGTCGGGGGGAACGTTGGAGAAACGGGAGGGATGGAGTTGTGTGAAAACTATAAAAATATGTGGGATAGTGTTCAGTGCTGATCCTTTGGTGGCTAGAGAGGTAAATTCAAGATTGGTAGTGGATGCTGCTATTGATAGGATGAAGGGATGGGGAATGAGAGAGGTAACTTTGTTGCAAAGGGTGGTAGTTATTAACGTTTTAGTGTATAGTAAATTGTGGTTTAGGGCGGTGGTATATCCTCTCTTAGAAGTGGATGTGCAGCGGTTGTTGAAGTACGTGTTGAAGTTTGTATGGGGGAATGGGAGACATTGGATGTGTAGGGAAGTAGTGGAAACGAGGGTGAGGTGGGGGGGGTTAGGGTTGGTCCCCTTGAGGTGTAGGTTAAGGAGTGTTTTTGTGAGGCATGAGTTTTTGATGAGGGGAGGAGAGGGGGACGAAACGTGGATTGGTGATGAAGGAGGTGCGAAGGTGGTGGGAGGAAAGGATATATTGCTTTGTGAGGCTATTTTACGAGGTTATTGGTTATGAAGGAGCCGGGAAGGTGTAGAGTAAGCCGTTTGGATAGGTTGGGGATGGAGAGAATGGAGATGCAAGGGAGTGAGGTTTATCCTTTGTATGATTGGAAAGGAATTTGGGGGTGGTTAAAGAAGTTGAAGGTGCACCCAAGGGTGAGGGAAACAGGGTATAGGTTTCTTCAGGGTATTTTGGCGTCCAGGGCCCAGCTTTATGTGATGGGGTTGAGTGGGGATGGGTATTGCCGTAGGTGTGGGGAGGTAGATACAGCTTATCACGCCATCTATTTTTGTGAGGGTTTGGAAGCAGTAAGGAAATGGTTTGGGGGAGTTTTGAGGATGGTAGGTGGGGAGGGGGTATCCGTTTTGAGGGCTTTGAGTTTAGATTTGGGGAGTTTCTCGGAAAGCATACGTAGAGGGATGTCTTATTTGGTGTTGGATTTTATACATATATCTTGGGGTATGAGGGACGTAGAGGGGATGGTTCGAATAAGGGCTTTAGGAGCGGGGTTTTATAGGACAAAATGTAGGAATCGGAGTTTGTATAGTGGGGTATGGAACAGGGCTTTTTCAGTGGTTATCAAGAGATGTTGAGGGGTGCCAAGGTGAAAGGACTGGTGTTGATTATGGTAGAAGTCACGGGAGGTGAAATGGGTAGAGGGTGGGTAGGAGGATAGTAATGTAGGTAGGAGAGAGGGGTGGGGGGTTTGTGTTTTAAAGGGATTGGGAGGAGGGGGTAGTAGCTGGGTATTCTAGGTTCGGCAATAGATCAGGGAATGGGCGGGGATTTTCTGGTTCAGTGCTCTAGTCTGGGAAATAAGATAATAAAAGTAGTGGTATTGTTCATAGAGACACAATATTAAATGAGACATGCATATACGGGGGCGACGATAAAATGTACATATATTAGGATGTGTTGCTTATATAAACCTATATCTGGGGAAACTTAATTGTTAGGGATCCCATTTGAAGAGATCCTGTTCTTTTAGTTCTGAGTAGTGCATTAAGTGGTAGGTCCTGATTGATGGGTTATGGTGTTTTCAAAATAATAACTCATAAGGATATGTCCGGCTATTGTATAATGTGAATGTCAATTTATGTAATTTTGTAGAGTTGAGGCGATGCTGATACTTATTGTGAAAAGGTTAATGATAACTCACTAGGTTTCTGTTGTAATTTCTAGGTTATGTTTTGCTGTGTATGTGTTTATTATATTTTGTTAGAACTTACAATTTTTTTTTTTATATTTTATTTAAGACAAATATATACAAAAACATAAACTATATATGCTCATGGACAAAACAGGCCATTTAAAAAACCACAAAACGAAACATAAAAAACATATCTATCAATATATCCAAAAACAACCCGTGCAAACTGCACACAATATAACAATATGTTCAACAAAACCTACACCTTGTCTTATTCTTAATGGGTCTATACAAACAAACAAAACTATACAATGAAACCGTACATTCATGGTCCAAAAACACCTGAATAAGAAACCTTATGTTTTTTTATGAAAAACAGGTGATTTACCATAACACACAACAAAAACTGTACCCCATAACAAGAGGTTACACGACAACAGTTTCTCAAAAGAAAATACATTATCATCTGGCTATCACTTACGTAGACAACACTATGTCTACAGCACAACGTCACACAACTACACCGAAAAATCTGCCACAATACACGTTCGTGGTGCACACATAGAAAAACACACTAGAAAATTAACACGTTATACAATCAGATGCTGCACAAAATTGTAAGTTCTAACAAAATATAATAAACACATACACAGCAAAACATAACCTAGAAATTACAACAGAAACCTAGTGAGTTATCATTAACCTTTTCACAATAAGTATCAGCATCGCCTCAACTCTACAAAATTACATAAATTGACATTCACATTATACAATAGCCGGACATATCCTTATGAGTTATTATTTTGAAAACACCATAACCCATCAATCAGGACCTACCACTTAATGCACTACTCAGAACTAAAAGAACAGGATCTCTTCAAATGGGATCCCTAACAATTAAGTTTCCCAGATATAGGTTTATATAAGCAACACATCCTAATATATGTACATTTTATCGTCGCCCCCGTATATGCATGTCTTGCATTTAATATTGTGTCTCTATGAACAATACCACTACTTTTATTATCTTATTTCCCAGACTAGAGCACTGAACCAGAAAAATCCCCGCCCATTCCCTGATCTATTGCCGAACCTAGAATACCCAGCTACTACCCCTCCTCCCAATCCCTTTAAAACACAAACCCCCCACCCCCTCTCCCCTCCCTACCTACATTACTATCCTCCTACCCACCCTCTACCCATTTCACCTCCCGTGACTTCTACCATAATCAACACCAGTCCTTTCACCTTGGCACCCTCAACATGCTATTCACTGTCATCTCTTGATAACCACTCGAAAAAGCCCTGTTCCATACCCCACTATACAAACTCCGATTCCTACATTTTGTCCTATAAACCCGCTCCTAAAGCCCTTATTCGAACCATCCCTCTACGTCCCTCATACCCCAAGATATATGTATAAAATCCAACACCAAATAAGACATCCCTCTACGTATGCTTTCCGAGAAACTCCCCAAATCTAAACTCAAAGCCCTCAAAACGGATACCCCCTCCCCACCTACCATCCTCAAAACTCCCCAAACCATTTCCTTACTGCTTCCAAACCCTCACAAAAATAGATGGCGTGATAAGCTGTATCTACCTCCCCACACCTACGCAATACCCATCCCCACTCAACCCCATCACATAAAGCTGGGCCCTGGACGCCAAAATACCCTGAAGAAACCTATACCCTGTTTCCCTCACCCTTGGGTGCACCTTCAACTTTTAACAACCCCCAAATTCCTTTCCAATCATACAAGGATAAACCTCACTCCCTTGCATCTCCATTCTCTCCATCCCCAACCTATCCAAACGGCTTACTCTACACCTTCCCGGCTCCTTCATAACCAATAACCTCGTAAAATAGCCTCACAAAGCAATATATCCTTTCCTCCCCACCACCTTCGCACCTCCTTCATCACCAATCCCACGTTTCGTCCCCCTCTCCTCCCCTCATCAAAAACTCATGCCTCACAAAAACACTCCTTAACCTACACCTCAAGGGGACCAACCCTAACCCCCCACCTCACCCTCGTTTCCACTACTTCCTACACATCCAATGTCTCCCATTCCCCCATACAAACTTCAACACGTACTTCAACAACCGCTGCACATCCACTTCTAAGAGAGGATATACCACCGCCCTAAACCACAATTTACTATACACTAAAACGTTAATAACTACCACCTTTGCAACAAAGTTACCTCTCTCATTCCCCATCCCTTCATCCTATCAATAGCAGCATCCACTACCAATCTTGAATTTACCTCTAGCCACCAAAGGATCAGCACTGAACACTATCCCACATATTTTTATAGTTTTCACACAACTCCATCCCTCCCGTTTCTCCAACGTCTCCCCGACCAACTGCCTACCTCCAATAAATTAGATTTTTCCTTATTCACCCTCATTCCGTTGCCTTCCCAAACTTTTCAACCAACTCATTGATCATTCTCAACTGCTTCTAAGACCTGACCAACACTGTAGTATCATCTACATAACCAACAATACCCCCTCTGCATCCTCCTCCATGTCACCCTCCCGTAAACCTCCTCCTCCACCAACCTATAAAACGGATCCTGTAATAAGGCAAAAGGATCTGCGACAGCGGACATCCCTGCCGCAGACCCTTCTTCATCTCCACCTTTCTTCCCACATTCCCATTAATTTGCACCCTAACTAAAGCCCCCTCATACAAAGTTCGAACCCATCCTATAACTACCTCCCAAACCCTTGCCTACCCAAAATATCCAATAACATTTCCTGTCCACCCCTATCATATGCCCTCTGCCAATCCACCCCCAATACTCCTCCCATCTGACTATTCTCAATAAACTGCTTTATACGTCTATGCCCCGTTCTGATACTCCGTCCCGGCACCCCGTATTGTCCCTCATGCAACATTCCCCTAACCCTCTTTTGATCCTGTTTGCTAAAACCTTTGCAAATATTTTATAATCTGCAGTCAATAATGCTATTCCCCTATAATCACCTAACCCCTCCTGATACCCCCCTTTCGCCACTAGTATACAACCCCGTTCTATCGACTCACCCATATTCCCCTCCTCTTCAGTTCATTTACCATTTTAACGATTACCCCTTCAAAACCTGCCAATGCTTAACATACATCCCCGGCAACCCGTCTATGCCAGGCGACTTTCCCAATCTCAAACCCTCACCGCCTCCCATACCTCCTCCTCCAAAATTTCCCCTCACATTCCTTCCTCTCTTCCTCACCTAATAATTTCCCATTCCCTCAATATCCTACCTTTAGCCTCCTCATCTGTCTCCTTTTCATATTTGTTACAAAACCAACCCTCTGCGTACCCCCCATCCCCTCCCTTGTCCTCAGTACCGTTCCCTCCTGATACCTCTCACCCCCTTCCACCTTCAATGATTCTATCAACATACCTTTCCTTCGCCGTTGAAAATTTCTTAACACTACCTTTGACACTTTATTCCCCCACAAAACTTCTTCCATACCACTTCGAATCCTTAGTCCATGAAATCTCTCCTCCTGTATTTCCCTTAACTTTGCCCTCAACTCTACCACCTCACCATAATTCTTTCCCCTCCAATCCCACCCTGACACTCACCTAAAAGCCCCCCCAAATACCTCTGATACCCATACCTATACCTCTTTTCCTCACCGCCAACCCTCTCATAATACTTTCTAATTTCCATTTTTCCCGTCTCATTCCACCATTTAACAACTGACTTTATCCCTATCCCCCCCACAACCCTTCCCACCACTGCTCAAATGCCTCCCCCCTCCCTTCCCCTTTCCAATAACCTCGTATCCAATTTTCCCAAAAAACCTTATACACATGCACAACCCTTTCCCACCCTCCTTCAAATAACACCCCCCTGTGATCTGAAAAAACCCAAATCAAAGCATTCCACCTTTCGCACATCCACCGACCTTGTCACGTATATTCGATCCAGTCTTGCCGCATAATTATTCCTAAGAAAGATTTCCACCAACTCACCCCTTTCCCCCCCACCACATCCACCCCCCCCACCCCCCCCAATACATCCCTTAGAGCCCCCAAAACACACCCCCCCTTCGGGGCCCAATCCCTAATCCGAATCAATTATTCCAACCCCCGTTATAATCGCTACTTGGGGCAATCCTCTGAAAGCATGTCAACTCGTTATTAACAAAATCATCCTGATACTCCTATTAGCAACAGCCGGCATATATACCCCAAGGAAACTTACTTGTCCCCCACCCTCCCCGTTCACCCCCCCATTTGACTTCACATGCCCTTTGATGACAAGGTAAAAGGACTGGACCCCTCAATACCCACCATCACCCCCCCCCTTTTTGAAAGCCCCTTCACCCCGCAAAACCCTATACCCCTTAACTACCAGTTCCGATCCTATTTGATAATTGTGTTTTTGGGAAAAAATATCACATCTACCCCATCCTCTTCAATGTTATTTCAACCCATTTACGTTTGACCTCGTTCCTGAGGCCATTAACATTCATCGTTACACACCTAAAGTGAAGGGCTGGGGTTTTCCCTTCTGCTTCAGTACTTTTTTATCTATTTTTCCCCTGTGTTGCCCCTTTCCCAAACCCCTCCCTTAATCCTCCCATCACCCTTTATATCCTCTATCACCATTACCCTTCACCCTATTTCCCTTTTTCCCCCACCACCCACACTTTCTTACTGGCCCTTGTGCAGAAAGTTAATAGGTCATCCTCCAGATTCTTCCCGGGGCCTTTTTCCTTGTTTCCCCCTTTGTCTCCACTTACCTCCCTTCTTCCCTATGTTTTTTGCCACTACTGACACTGTACCCTAAACCCTCAACTTGATGTCCTGTTTTCCCCCGGGACTTCACTTCGTCCTTCAGTGCCGTCATTGACATCAATTTGATTCTCCCCTTCCCACCCCTTCCACTTCCTCAAGGGAAAAAGGGACCCCCTTTGGAATGAACTCTTTCGGATCCCCCAAAGTTTCCCCAGCCCCCTCCGACACCCCTCTGACCCCGTCCATAGACGTTACACCAGTCACCACAGATTCTGCAGGCTGCACCCTGTCCACCTCTCCCTGTACTTTTTCCTCCTGCTCCACCTCCTCGCTCCATACCTGTCGTACCATGCCCCCCCTTTCACACCATCTCCTTGTTTCCTTACCAATTCTTCGTCCTGTTGCACTCCTTCATTCGTCCGTAGTATATTCCCCGACGTTCCCCCTCTCAGGCCTTCTCGTTGACAGTAAACCCGCCAGGTGCCCCGTCTGCCCACACAACCGGCAGGGGACGCACCCCGTCCAACATAGGTAAAAGCCTTGGGGTGGAAAACCATGATTAAGATAAAGGAGGGTATGGGATTCCCCCTTTAATGTCATTTTACCGAATATGTGCCTTTTCCCAAAATACCAGCGTAAAGACCATTCATCCATCTACCAACAGTAACAGGGATGGACAATCCCATACATCTTCATCATTTCCCGTATGTCACTTTCCCATTTTAAAAGGAACGTTTTGCAACTTTATCCATTTGTAAGTTGCCGAAACGTCCTAACATACCTCCAGTCCTTTCATTACCACCAGCCGCTTGTCCTGATATTTATCCACAACTCTGGTATACCCCCCGTACATGCAAATTTCACGGGAAAATCCGTCGTGCCCCGTTAAGGGCTTGCCGTACAATTCTGGAGTGGTCCACACCCCGAGAATCTCGAAGTATAGCCGGCAAGACAACGTCCACGTTTGACGGATAAAAACCCCTCCCTGAAGTACTTCAATTCCAATGGTGTTACGCGGCGCCTGTATCCCTCCGTCACTGTGAAAATAACCACAAGTCGGCCACCAGAGGTCTCCTCAATACACCCGCACACAACCAAGGCTGGGCGTGGAATGATACTTACAATTTTGTGCAGCATCTGATTGTATAACGTGTTAATTTTCTAGTGTGTTTTTTTTATGTGTGCACCACGAACGTGTATTGTGGCAGATTTTCGGTGTAGTTGTTGACGTTGTGCTGTAGACATAGTGTTGTCTACGTAAGTGATAGCCAGATGATAATGTATTTTCTTTTTGAGAAACTGTTGTCGTGTAACCTCTTGTTATGGGGTACAGTTTTTGTTGTGTGTTATGGTAAATCACCTGTTTTTCATAAAAAACATAAGGTTTCTTATTCAGGTGTTTTTTTGGGCCATGAATGTACGGTTTCATTGTATAGTTTTGTTTGTTTGTATAGACCCATTAAGAATAAGACAAGGTGTAGGTTTTGTTGAACATATTGTTATATTGTGTGCAGTTTGCACGGGTTGTTTGGATATATTGATAGATATGTTTTTTATGTTCTGTTTGTGGTTTTTTAAATGGCCTGTTTTGTCCATGAGCATATATAGTTTATGTTTTGTATATATTTGTCTTAAATAAAATAAAAAAAAACTTCTTGTACCTCACCCAAACAGCTGTACCAACTGGGCCCGCAGTAACAGCCTTGTTGATCAGACCCTGATCCACCACGAGGCTGGTCTCAGACCCAGCCTCGGGGCGTTGACCCACGAACCCACTCCAGGTAACTCAAGAAGCAGAGACCAGGCATTATAAATCAAAGAGATCCAGGGCTGGAGGTATTATCCATCTTTGCACAGGGCAAACTAATGTAAATTTTTCAATCTTCTACATACCATAAGAATGGCAGTTTTTTATTTTTTTTGCTTTCATTGAGTAGTTATTAGATTTTATACCCTACAATCTTATAAGAAAAAAAGTTATTTTTTTTTATATATATATATATATATATATATATATATATATATATATATATATATAAATCTCCCAATCGACTCATCGTGACATTTGGGCGAGAGGGGGACCCGCAGGCCCTCCCCCAAAAACAAGATAAACCTTTATTAAACTTAAAAAATTTCAAAAGGGTTTTATGTGAGCTGCATAAACCCCTTCAAAGGGTGTCGAGATAATAATAAAGGCAAGAATATTCTTAAACCTACAAGAAGCGAGAGCTTTTATTTCGGGGTTTGCTAGGTACTATTTCGTAAATGAAAAAAAAAAAAAGAAATTAAGGCATTAGTTTGTAAGAAAGTTCTTTTTTAAAAAAAAATATTTTTGAGCAGGAGAGGTGGAAATATACAAACTTATTCTCCC
>WNWK01012694.1:0-58493 GCA_009830355.1 Cherax destructor | reverse complement strand
ATTTTTACTAAAAGTTCTCCAGGGTCTTATTTTTCACCCCTACTTTTTAATACTTTTCCAAATTTTCCCTGCACGGGTCTTAAATTTCTACCCCCCCCCTTTTTTCCCTTATATTTAGACAGTTTCCTGATCTTAATTTTCCTCCCCCTTCACCCTCTTACATACTTCCAGGACAGTTTACATGTGGTCTAATTTTTTACTTCACTTTACATACTTCAGGAGTGTCTCATGAAAGGTCTATACATTTCTCATACTTCTTTACATACTTCAGGAAGTGTCCTCAGGGTCTTAATTTTCTATCTTACTTCCTCCTTTACATACTTCTTAGGACAGTGTTCTGCCACGGGTCTTAATTTTCTCACCCCTTCACTCCTCCTTTTACATACTTCTTGGGACAGTGTCCTCCACGGGTCTAATTTTCCTCACCCTCACCCCTCCTTACATACTTCCAGACAGTGTCCTGCCACGGGTTTTAAATTTTCCCTCCCCCCCTACCCTCCTTACATACTTCCAGGACAGTGTCCTGCCACGGGTCTTAATTTTCCCTCACCCCCCTCACCCCTCCCTTACATACTCTCCAGGACAGTGTCCTGCCACGGGTCTTAATTTTCCCTCACCCCCTCACCCTCCCTTACATACTCTCCAGGACAGTGTCCTGCCACGGGTCTTAATTTTCCTCACCCCTCACCCCTCCCTTACATACTCTCCAGGACAGTGTCCTGCCACGGGTCTTAATCTCCCCCCTCACCCCTCCGTTACATACTCTCCAGGACAGTGTCCTGCCACGGGTCTTAATTTTCCTCACCCTCTACCCTCCCTTACATACTCTCCAGGACAGTGTCCTGCCACGGTCTTAATTTTCCTCACCCCTCACCCTCCCTTACATACTCTCCAGGACAGTGTCCTGCCACGGGTCTTAATTTTCCCTCACCCCCCTCACCCCTCCCTTACATACTCTCCAGGACAGTGTCCTGCCACGGGTCTTAATTTTCCCTCACCCCCTCACCCTCCCTTACATACTCTCCAGGACAGTGTCCTGCCACGGGTCTTAATTTTCCCTCACCCCTCACCCCTCCCTTACATACTCTCCAGGACAGTGTCCTGCCACGGGTCTTAATCTCCCCCCTCACCCCTCCCTTACATACTCTCCAGGACAGTGTCCTGCCACGGGTCTTAATTTTCCCTCACCCCCCTCACCCCTCCCTTACATACTCTCCAGGACAGTGTCCTGCCACGGGTCTTAATCTTTCCTCACCCCCTCACCCTCCCTTACATACTCTCCAGGACAGTGTCCTGCCACGGGTCTTAATTTTCCCTCACCCCCTCCCCCCTCCCTTACATACTCTCCAGGACAGTGTCCTGCCACGGGTCTTAATTTCTCACCCTCACCCTCCCTACATACTTCAGGACAGTTCTGCCACGGGTCTAATTTTCTCACCCTCACCCTCCCTTACATACTCTCCAGGACAGTGTCCTGCCACGGGTCTTAATTTTCCTCACCCTCACCCCTCCCTTACATACTCTCCAGGACAGTGTCCTGCCACGGGTCTTAATTTTCCCTCACCCCCCTCACCCTCCCTTACATACTCTCCAGGACAGTGTCCTGCCACGGGTCTTAATTTTCCTCACCCTCCCACCCCTCCCTTACATACTCTCCAGGACAGTGTCCTGCCACGGGTCTTAATTCTCACCCTCACCCTCCCTTACATACTCTCCAGGACAGTGTCCTGCCACGGGTCTTAATTTTCCTCACCCCTCACCCTCCCTTACATACTCTCCAGGACAGTGTCCTGCCACGGGTCTTAATTTTCCCTCACCCCCTCACCCTCCCTTACATACTCTCCAGGACAGTGTCCTGCCACGGGTCTTAATTTCCCTCACCCCTCCCCCCTTACATACTCTCAGGACAGTGTCTGCCACGGGTCTTAATTCCTCACCCCTCCCTTACATATCTCCAGGACAGTGTCCTGCCACGGGTCTTAATTTTCCCTCACCCCCCTCACCCCTTCCTTACATACTCTCCAGGACAGTGTCCTGCCACGGGTCTTAATTTTCCCTCACCCCCCTCACCCCTCCCTTACATACTCTCCAGGACAGTGTCCTGCCACGGGTCTTAATTTCCTCACCCCCTCACCCTCCCTTACATACTCTCCAGGACAGTGTCCTGCCACGGGTCTTAATTTTCCTCACCCCTCACCCTCCTTACATACTCTCCAGGACAGTGTCCTGCCACGGGTCTTAATTTTCCTCACCCTCACCCTCCTTACATACTCTCAGGACAGTGTCCTGCCACGGGTCTTAATTTTCCTCACCCCTCCCTCCCTTACATCTCTCCAGGACAGTGTCCTGCCACGGGTCTTAATCTTCCTCACCCCTCACCCCTCCCTTACATACTCTCAGGACAGTGTCCTGCCACGGGTCTTAATTTTCCTCACACCCCTCACCCTCCCTTACATACTCTCAGGACAGTGTCCTGCCACGGGTCTTAATTTTCCTCACACCCCCTCCCCCTTACATACTCTCCAGGACAGTGTCCTGCCACGGGTCTTAATCTCCCCCTCACCCTCCTTACATACTCTCCAGGACAGTGTCCTGCCACGGGTCTTAATCTTCCCTCACCCTCTCTTACATACTCTCCAGGAAACTCAGTTTTCAATATTCTAACCTTCCTTAAATGTAGTACTAGAGCACGCCAGGTTTTATTCCTAAATATTTAACTTAGCTGGCGGTCACTGCACTCAGCCTGGTTGATAGGCTTCAGACGTGTCGCTGCCGGGCGTATTACCCTGTTTCTCGATCAGGCTAACATTTCTCAAACATAGAGACTTCACTGACTGTCCTGCAGGTTTGTTTATCTACCTGACCCTCCGTACAATATCATGGTTCTTCTTCGTCTAACTCACCCTTTTCCTAAAGTTCCTGTGTTCGCTTGTTACTGCAGCCTCTCCTAATATCCTGGTCGTCCTTGTATCAGCTTCTTATTCTGGTGTCTTGTATCAGCCTTCCTAATATCCTGGTCGTCCTTGTATCAGCCTCTCCTTAATATCCTGGTCGTCCTTGTATCAGCTCTCCTATATCCTGGTCGTCCTTGTATCAGCCTCTCCTTAATATCCTGGTCGTCCTTGTAATCAGCCTCTCCTAATATCCTGGTCGTCCTTGTATCAGCTCTCCTTAATATCCTGGTCGTCCTTGTAATCAGCCTCTCCTTAATATCCTGGTCGTCCTTGTAATCAGCCTCTCCTTAATATCCTGGTCGTCCTTGTCATCAGCCTCTCCTTAATATCCTGGTCGTCCTTGTATCAGACTCTCCTTAATATCCTGGTCGTCCTTGTCATCAGCCTCTCCTTAATATCCTGGTCGTCCTTGTCATCAGCCTCTCCTTAATATCCTGGTCGTCCTTGTCATCAGCCTCTCCTTAATATCCTGGTCGTCCTTGTCATCAGCCTCTCCTTAATATCCTGGTCGTCCTTGTCATCAGCCTCTCCTTAATATCCTGGTCGTCCTTGTCATCAGCTCTCCTTAATATCCTGGTCGTCCTTGTAATCAGCTCTCTTCAATTATCTCTGGTCGTTCCTTGTCTATCAGCCTCTCCTTAATATCCTGGTCGTCCTTGTAATCAGCCTCTTCTGTCTCTGTACATCTATATCCTGTGGTCAGTCCATTGTGTCTGATCAGCCTCTCCTTAATATCCTGGTCGTCCTTGTCATCAGGTACTCTCACCTGTATGGTTGTGTCAGTGCTCTGCTCTGGATGAGTTAAGTGGAGCCTGGCTTAGTAACTGTGGTGAGGAGCGTGTAATAAAGGGGCTCCGGGGAGCGTGAAGTGTTCACCGCCCAACAAGTGTTCAGGAAGTGGAATAGTCTGGCTAGTGACGTAATGGAGGTAGGAACAATACATAGTTTTAAGACGAGGTATGATAAAGCTCATGGAGCAGGGAGAGAGAGGACCTAGTAGCGATCAGTGAAGAGGCGGGGCCAGGAGCTATGACTTGACCTCTGCAACCACAATTAGGTGAGCACACAGAAGGAACTGAAGATAATTGTTTGGAAGCTACGAGTAGAAGTTTATTATATTGACATGACATCTTACGTGATCTGGATTTATTATTATTATTATTATTATTATTATTATCATCATCACTTATATTTGCGGAGAAGCTCCAAACTTGTATAGGTTATACAGAGCCTAGATAATGGGAGGTAATTAAATTTGAGCCAAGGGAGTAGATGAAGAGCGATTCATGAACGTCAAGGAAGTTCCCTTGAAGGGTCCATGCCCTCTAGCTCCTGGGCCCTCCCTTCCTCTCATCCATTGTCTAAGACTTTAATTACATCAGTCATTACTGTAATTCGTCTTCCTCTCAGTGTTTATCTCTGTTATAATTATCATTCTTGACAGTGTTGCTCCTTGCTAAGAGAAGGATGGGCCAGACCTCTTATTATTTATTGTATCTTGTATTGTGTTGTATTATTCTCAGGTTGTTATACAACTTCACAGAGACGCTATTCTAGTAGTTCCTCGTGAGGCTGCTAGTGTTCTGGTGTACCTGGATAACTTAGATAACAGGTGTGGTGGTAGGAGGAAGGACGGTGTGGTGGTAGGAGGAAGGACGGTGTGGTAGGAGGAAGGACGGTGTGGTAGGAGGAAGGACGGTGTGGTAGGAGGAAGGACAGTGTGGTAGGAGGAAGGACGGTGTGGTAGGAGGAAGGACGGTGTGGTAGGAGGAAGGACGGTGTGGTAGGAGGAAGGACGGTGTGGTAGTAGGAAGGACGGTGTGGTAGGAGGAAGGACGGTGTGGTAGGAGGAAGGACAGGGTGGTAGGAGGAAGGACGTTGTGGTAGGAGGAAGGACAGGTGTGGTGGTAGGAGGAAGGACGGTGTGGTGGTAGGAGGAAGGACAGGTGTGGTGGTAGGAGGAAGGACAGGTGTGGTGGTAGGAGGAAGGACAGGTGTGGTGGTAGGAGGAAGGACAGGTGTGGTGGTAGGAGGAAGGACAGGTGTGGTGGTAGGAGGAAGGACAGGTGTGGTGGTAGGAGGAAGGACAGGTGTGGTGGTAGGAGGAAGGACAGGTGTGGTGGTAGGAGGAAGGACAGGTGTGGTGGTAGGAGGAAGGACAGGTGTGGAGGTGGAAGGAAGTGTGTGGTAAGGAAGGACAGTGTGGTGATAGAGGAAGTGTCAGTGTTGTGAGTGACAGGCAGGTCACACTGTCAGGGCATGTTGATGTACAGCAGAGTCACACTGTCAGTGTGTGAGTATCAGCAGAGACACTGTCAGTGTGTTGATGACAGGCAGTGTCACAGGGAGTACAGGTGTTGATGTATCAGCAGCGTCACACGGTCAGTGTGTTGAGTACAGAGCGTCACACTCAGGTGTTGATGTATCAGCAGCGCACACTCAGTGGGGATGTATCAGCAGCGTCACACGGCAGTGTTGTGATGTATCAGCAGCGTCACACTGGTGGTGTGATGATCAGCAGCGCACACGTCAGTGTGTTGGATGTATCAGCAGCGTCACACTGTCAGTGTTGTGGTATCAGCAGCGCAACGTCAGTGTTGTTGATGTATCAGCAGGTCACACTGTCAGGTAAGGACAGGTGTGTGAGTAGCAGCGTCACACTGTCAGTGTGTGTGATGTATCAGCAGGCACACTGCAGTGTGTGGAGGCAGAGGCACACGCGTGTGTGTGATGGTACAGCAGGTACATGCAGGTGTGATGATCAGCAGGTCACACGTCAGTAAGTTGATGTATCAGCAGGTCACACGTGTCAGGTGTGAGATGTATCAGCAGCGTCACACGCAGTGTTGTTGATGTATCAGCAGCGTCACACTCAGTGTTGATGTATCAGCAGCGTCACACTGTCAGTGTTGTTGATGTATCAGCAGCGTCACACTGTCAGTGTTGTTGATGTATCAGCAGCGTCACACTGTCAGTGTTGTTGATGTATCAGCAGCGTCACACTCAGTGTTGATGTATCAGCAGCGTCACACTGTCAGTGTTGTTGATGTATCAGCAGCGTCACACTGTCAGTGTTGTTGATGTATCAGCAGCGTCACACTGTCAGTGTTGTTGATGTATCAGCAGCGTCACACTGTCAGTGTTGTTGATGTATCAGCAGCGTCACACTGTCAGTGTTGTTGATGTATCAGCAGCGTCACACTGTCAGTGTTGTTGATGTATCAGCAGCGTCACACGTCAGTGTTGTTGATGTATCAGCAGCGTCACACTGTCAGTGTTGTTGATGTATCAGCAGGTCACACTGTCAGTGTGTTGATGTATCAGCAGCGTCACACTGTCGCGTTGTTGATGTATCAGCAGCGTCACACTGTCAGTGTTGTTGATGTATCAGCAGCGTCACACTGTCAGTGTTGTTGATGTATCAGCAGCGTCACACTGTCAGTGTGTTGATGTATCAGCAGGTCACACTGTCAGTGTTGCTGATGTATCAGCAGAGTCACACTGTCAGTGTTGTTGATGTATCAGCAGCGTCACACTGTCAGTGTTGTTGATGTATCAGCAGCGTCACACTGTCAGTGTTGTTGATGTATCAGCAGCGTCACACTGTCAGTGTTGTTGATGTATCAGCAGCGTCACACTGTCAGTGTTGTTGATGTATCAGCAGCGTCACACTGTCAGTGTTGTTGATGTATCAGCAGCGTCACACTGTCAGTGTTGTTGATGTATCAGCAGAGTCACACTGTCAGTGTTGTTGATGTATCAGCAGAGTCACACTGTCAGTGTTGTTGATGTATCAGCAGCGTCACACTGTCAGTGTTGTTGATGTATCAGCAGCGTCACACTGTCAGTGTTGTTGATGTATCAGCAGAGTCACACTGTCAGTGTTGTTGATGTATCAGCAGAGTCACACTGTCAGTGTTGTTGATGTATCAGCAGAGTCACACTGTCAGTGTTGTTGATGTATCAGCAGCGTCACACTCAGTGTTGATGTATCAGCAGCGTCACACTGTCAGTGTTGTTGATGTATCAGCAGAGTCACACTGTCAGTGTTGTTGATGTATCAGCAGAGTCACACTGTCAGTGTTGTTGATGTATCAGCAGCGTCACACTCAGTGTTGATGTATCAGCAGCGTCACACTGTCAGTGTTTTTGATGATGTATCGGGTTGATGACAGGTCACACTGTCAGTGTTGTTGATGTATCAGCAGCGTCACACTCAGTGTTGATGTATCAGCAGCGTCACACTGTCAGTGTTGATGTATCAGCAGCGTCACACTGTCAGTGTTGTTGATGTATCAGCAGCGTCACACTGTCAGTGTTGTTGATGTATCAGCAGCGTCACACTCAGTGTTGATGTATCAGCAGCGTCACACTGTCAGTGTTGTTGATGTATCAGCAGAGTCACACTGTCAGTGTTGTTGATGTATCAGCAGCGTCACACTCAGTGTTGATGTATCAGCAGCGTCACACTGTCAGTGTTGTTGATGTATCAGCAGAGTCACACGTCAGTGTTGTTGATGATCAGCAGCGTCACCTGTCAGTGTTGTTGATGTATCAGCAGCGTCACACTGTCAGTGTTGTTGATGTATCAGCAGCGTCACACGTCAGTGTTGTTGATGTATCAGCAGCGTCACACTGTCAGTGTTGATGTATCAGCAGCGTCACACTGTCAGTGTTGTTGATGTATCAGCAGGTCACACTGTCAGTTGTTGATGTATCAGCAGCGTCACACTGTCAGTTGTTGATGTATCAGCAGAGTCACACTGTCAGGTTGTTGATGTATCAGAGGTCACACTCAGTTTGATGTTCAACACGTCACACTTCAGTGTTCATATCACAGTCACATTCATCTTGTGTTCAACACTCACACTACTTGTGTTAATTCAAGGCACTCACACACTTGTGTTCAACATTCACACACTTGTGTTCAACATTCACATACTTGTGTTCAACATTCACATACTTGTGTTCAACATTCACACACTTGTGTTCAACACTCACATACTTGTGTTCAACATTCACACACTTGTGTTCAACACACAAACTTATGTTCAACATTCACACACTTGTGTTCAACATTCACACACTTGTGTTCAACATTCACATACTTGTGTTCAACATTCACATACTTGTGTTCAACACTCACATACTTGTGTTCAACATTCACACACTTGTGTTCAACACACAAACTTGTGTTCAACATTCACACACTTGTGTTCAACATTCACATACTTGTGTTCAACACTCACATACTTGTGTTCAACATTCACATACTTGTGTTCAACATTCACATACTTGTGTTCAACACACAAACTTGTGTTCAACATTCACATACTTGTGTTCAACATTCACATACTTGTGTTCAACACTCACATACTTGTGTTCAACATTCACATACTTGTGTTCAACATTCACATGCTTGTGTTCAACATTCACATACTTGTGTTCAACATTCACATACTTGTGTTCAACATTCACAAACTTGTGTTCAACATTCACATACTTGTGTTCAACATTCACATGCTTGTGTTCAACATTCACATACTTGTGTTCAACATTCACATACTTGTGTTCAACATTCACATACTTGTGTTCAACATTCACATGCTTGTGTTCAACATTCACATACTTGTGTTCAACATTCACATACTTGTGTTCAACATTCACAAACTTGTGTTCAACATTCACATACTTGTGTTCAACATTCACATGCTTGTGTTCAACATTCACATACTTGTGTTCAACATTCACATACTTGTGTTCAACACTCACATACTTGTGTTCAACATTCACAAACTTGTGTTCAACATTCACATGCTTGTGTTCAACATTCACATACTTGTGTTCAACATTCACATACTTGTGTTCAACATTCACAAACTTGTGTTCAACATTCACATACTTGTGTTCAACATTCACATGCTTGTGTTCAACATTCACATACTTGTGTTCAACATTCACATACTTGTGTTCAACACTCACATACTTGTGTTCAACATTCACAAACTTGTGTTCAACATTCACATGCTTGTGTTCAACATTCACATACTTGTGTTCAACATTCACATACTTGTGTTCAACATTCACATACTTGTGTTCAACATTCACATATTTTTGTTCAACACACACACACTTGTGTTCAACACACATACTAGTGTTCATCACTCACATACTTGTGGTTGTTCAGTATTGGCTCTGGTCATGCTTGTTCATTACTCACCAACAATCACACTAAATTCTTGGCCTTGTAGGTCCTACCAGGCCTTGTAGGTCCTACCAGGCTTTGTAGGTCCTACCAGGCCTTGTATTGAAACTGTAAATGTAATCTGCAGGGAGGAGAGGAGTGGCAGGGAGGAGAGGAGTGGCAGGGAGCAGCATCAGAATGGCAGCAAGACAGACAGGGTTGAGAACACAGCTGCGTCAGATTGCTGGTCATTTAGGCTGTGATGGTCCTGGTAGCTACATCTGTTACAAGGACACATGAGGGCTACGTGTCCCCTCCCTTCCTCCCCTCCTCGTGGGCCTACCCTCAACCAGTGTATCCCCTCCCTCCCCCTTCGTGGGCCTACCCTCAATCACAGTATTCCCTCGTTTCTTTGTCCTCGTGCAGTAGACAGTGAGGTGCAGTAGGTTTGAGGTGCAGTAGACAGTGAGGTGCAGTTTATCAGCAACAAGGAACTTTGTTCCCTTTCATTGTTTATTTCAGCGTTGAGCTGAACAACACCACCACATCCTCTGTAGGAAGCAGACTCTCTCTCTCTCTCTCTCTCTCTCTCTCTCTCTCTCTCTCTCTCTCTCTCTCTCTCTCTCTCTCTCACCTCACTGGTTCCAGAAGTATTAGTCTTGATAGTCAATTAATGGTTGGAGGTAGCAATTACACGGTTGGGTTGATGTGGTGAAGGTGTTGGTGATTGTGTCGGTGATGGAGGTGACGCTGGTGATAAAACCTTATGATACTCGTGATGAATGTAGTGACAGGCGTGTTGAGGGAGTGCCGGGGTGGTGGTGAACTAGTGGTGAAGTGGTAGTGGTGAACTAGTGGTGTAGTGGTAGTGGTGAACTAGTGGTGTAGTGGTAGTGGTGAACTAGTGGTGTAGTGGTAGTGGTGAACTAGTGGTGTAGTGGTAGTGGTGAACTAGTGGTGTAGTGGTGAACTAGTGGTGTAGTGGTAGTGGTGAACTAGTGGTGTAGTGGTAGTGGTGAACTAGTGGTGTAGTGGTAGTGGTGAACTAGTGGTGTAGTGGTAGTGGTGAACTAGTGGTGTAGTGGTAGTGGTGAACTAGTGGTGTAGTGGTAGTGGTGAACTAGTGGTGTAGTAGTAGTGGTCGTGGTGCATTGGCCGTGACGGTGTCTAGTGGGGGTTCAACTCTCCAGTAAGCGGAGTCTGAACTCACGGTTTCAAACCCATGTCAGCAACGATCAAAGGATATATACAGCGAGAAGTGTATTTCTCTCAGCGTATAATATATATATATATATATATATATATATATATATATATATATATATATATATATATATATATATATATATATATGGCAGTTTACTCTTATGCCCACTTTGGGGATACCTCAAGGATGCTTTCGGAATTAAATTATTCTTGTGTGATGGTGAAAAGTTACATGCAGCTTTAATGACCCTAGTGTAGTCAATAGGCTTTAACTCCCATCAAATAACTAAGTAATAGCGATCAAAATGCGTGCTAAAGAAATAACTGGAAAGATGGGCAGATGAATATTTAACTTCCTAACAAATAGAACCCAGACAATAATAATAAACAATGAAATCAGGGGCTGCTAGAATGAAGAGTTCTGTCCCCAAGACAGAACTAACCTCACTTTTCTTCTACATTCTCGTATCTAACAAAAGGAAATAAACCATAGCATTGGCTCTGCAGACGATGCTAGAATTTGTATAATTGTCATCTATAAAGGGACAGTCTTGCAGTGGGCTGCTGTCAACAATATGAGTTACTACGTTACGGAAGAACTGAGAAAATAAAAACTATATCGAAGTACAAGACAAATTCAAACCACTGAATTGAGAGAAATTTAATGTGGGAGACCTGAATTAATGTCAGACGATCTCACTTTTAAGGAGTACAACAATGTTATTATAGCAACTGTTAGGAAAATGAATGATAGGTTGGATAACCAGAACTTTCAGAACAAGAGATGCCATGACACTCTTCAGGTCACTCGTTCTCGCTCTAGACAGGAATATTGCTTTGTATTAACGGCCTCCTTCAAGGCAAGCGAAATTGCAGAACTGGAGAATGTACAAAGACCTTCACAGCTCGTATAAACTCAGGCGCCTAAATTACTGGGAGTGTTTGAAGTCCCTACAACTGTACTCCTTAAAACGTAGGCGAGAAAGATACATCATAATCTACACCTGGAAGATCCTGGATGGACTGGTACCAAACCTGCACACTGACATCACTACATATGAAAGCCCGAGGCTTGGCAAATGATACAAGTTACTTCCATTGAAAAGTATATGAACAAGAGTAAACTAAGAGAGAACTTAAGTGTAAAGGGACCAAGATTCTTCAACACTTTTCATGCATAAGGGAGACCAACATATCTCGGGTTGTGTTCAAGATGGAACTTGATAACTTCCTCTTGTCAGTACCTGATCAACCGGGCTGTGGTGCATACATTGGACTTGGGGCGGCGAACACCAAGAGCCTGGTTGACCAGGCCAGCAACCAGGAGGCTGGGTCTGGGACCAGGCAACGGAGGTCGGTGACTCTCAGAAGTCACTAAAGTTAACCTACAAGAGTGTTGTTAGTGGAGGTAGTGTTGGAGAGGCGGTGGTGATGAAGAAGGAGGACACGGTGGTTGGCGTGAGACAGTGGACGCCATCTTCCCTAGGGAACGTCACGTCCATTTGAGTTTTAGAACCATCATCCCAGTGTCTCCATGCTTGTCTTGTGCCACCTCCCCTCTCTCTCTCTCTCTCTCTCTCTCTCTCTCTCTCTCTCTCTCTCTCCTCTCTCTCTCCCTCTCTCTCTCTCTCTCTCTCTCCTCTCTCTCTCCCTCTCTCTCTCTCTCTCTCCCTCTCTCTCCCTCTCCCTCTAATAAAGACTTGTAAATGTTGAGGTCCGTCGCCCGCCTGTAGAGTGGAGTTTTGTGGTCATACTATGGAGTCCCTTAGTTTCTTCCCTTTACTCGTTATCTTAACTCCTTGGCAGCTTCCTGGTTGCCGCTGCATATTGCAAATCTTCCTGGTTGCCGCTGCATCTTGCAAATCTTCCTGGTTGCCGCTGCATCTTGCAAATCTTCCTGGTTGCCGCTGCATCTTGCAAATCTTCCTGGTTGCCGCTGCATCTTGCAATCTTCCTGGTTGCCGCTGCATCTTGCAAACCTTCCTGGTTGCCGCTGCATCTTGCAATCTTCCTGGTTGCCGCTGCATCTTGCAAATCTTCCTGGTTGCCGCTGCATCTTGCAAACCTTCCTGGTTGCCGCTGCATCTTGCAAATCTTCCTGGTTGCCGCTGCATCTTGCAAACCTTGCAGTGAGCATTGACGTCAGGCTGTGCCTTAGGAGGCACCACATTTCTCAACGTCGGCGGCAATAGTATCATGGGACTTCCTCGTGGACTGTGTTATAGCAACTGTATTGAGGGCTGATGGGTGTGAGCCCGTGTGGGACTCCCGTGTGGTAGACCCCGTGTGGGACCCAGATGTGGGATCTTCCCCTGTGGGACTCCCACCGTGGGACCCCCTGTACAGACCTGCAGGGTGGAGGCAATTTCAAGCTGTTACCTCTGAGAACAAGACAGTGTGGGGAAGGTGGTGGTGGTTTTTGTTGGTGGTTGGTGCTGCCTGAGTTGCAGGATACTACCCTCCCCCTCCCACCTACCTCACAATTTTTCTAAAAAAAAAAAAAAAAAAAAAAAATAACTCATTGTTGAGAGCATTGTCTCACAATTGTAGTCTCGGATTCGATTCCATGGAAGGGAGAAAGACGAGCAAGTTTCCTTACACTCCTGCTGTCCCTGCCCTCCCTACTGTCCCTGCCCACCCTACTGTCCCTGCCCACCCTACTGTCCCTGCCCACCCTACTGTCCCTGCCCACCTAGCAGTAAGAAAAGGCACCCGTGTGTTAGCCGACTATTGTTGGTCGCATCCAGGAAACTGTGAAAGGAAACTCCAGTATCTGCTGGAATGTCGTATCTTGTGTGCAAGAAACTCCAGTACCCGCTGGAAGTATTCTAGTGTAGGGTACAAGGTATCCGTGTACCTAATGATGTTAATTAAAATATATATTAAAATCCTGGAATCACTATATATGAGAGCAAATGGCTTGGCAGACGGTACAAAGCACCTATCATGAAAAGCCGGGGCACGATGAGCACAGTAAGAGAAAACTCAATAAGTGAAAAGTACCAAGACTCTTCAATACACTCCCTTCATGTATAAGGGGAATTACCAACATTACAAACACAGGTACTGTGTAAAAGAGCGTGTTGTACATGACAGTGCCAGGTAGCAGCGTGTGTGCACTCAACACAGAAGAATAAAGTTCCACCACCAAGTATTTACACTAAATACACTGTGTTTAACAAAAACAAAATATGAAAGGGTTTGACAAGAGAGCATAAGTATGAGAACCCTCACGGGCTATATAGCTTTAGACAACCGTACAGAGGACGGACACTAGTGTTAACCATCCCGAGGCTTGTGAGGAACTGAAGCTGCAGGGTGATCCTCAAGATGCAAGGTAGCTTACCCTGGGGCTTCCTCCTCACTTAGCACAACTGGCAGACCTCCAGCACAACTGGCAGACCTCCAGCACAACTGGCAGACCTCCAGCACAACTGGCAGACCTCCAGCACAACTGGCAGTTATCCCTCATGTGAATAGTACAGTCATCCACACAGCCAATAAACTACCGTGCTTTAAGCTGGTTATTGATGACATGCAACATTCTGGTGTATGTCGAATATACTATAACGTTCTTGGCGTAAGCCACAACCAACCTCTGGCTGTCAAGGACAAACATGATAACTTCTTTAAATCAGTACCTGATCAGCCGGGATGTGGTGCATATGTTGGATTGCGGGCGGCGGGCACTAACAGCTTGGTTGATCAGTCCAGCACCCAGGAGGCTTGGTCTGGAATCGGGTCGCGGGAGCGGTGACTACCGGAAGTGACTACAAGTAGCGAGGAACTCATCACCACAGCCATTGATTACCTTGATCATAACGACCACAATCAACACAGTCCACAATAACCACCACCATCTCTCACCACAGTCACAACCACCATCACCAGTCACCACTACCATCACCAGTCACCACCATCACCACCACTACCATTACCACAGTCACCACTACCATCACCACCACTACCATTACCACAGTCACCACTACCATCACCACAGTCACCACCACCATCACCATCGCTACCATCACCACAGTCACCACCACCGTTACCATCACTACAGTCACCATCACCACCACTACCATTACCACAGTCACCACCACTACCATCACCACAGTCACTACCATCACCACCACCACTATCACCACAGTCACCACCATCACCACAGTCACCACCACATCCATATGACGTGTGTCTGATACCATCTGTGACCAACCACACCACCATTACTACCACCACAATCACCACTATCATGTGACGTGTGGTAGGATACACAGGTGACGTGTGGTATTACACATAGGTGACGTGTGGTAGGATACATAGTTGACGTGTGGTAGCATACACAAGTGACGTGTGGTAGGATGCACAGATGACGTGTGGTAGGATACACAGGTGACGTGTGGTAGGATACACAGGTGACGTGTGGTAGGACACATGTGACGTGTGGTATGATACACAGGTGACGTGTGGTAGGATGCACAGGTGACGTGTGGTAGGATGCACAGGTGACGTGTGGTAGGATACAGGTGACGTGTGGTAGGGCACAGATGACGTGTGGTAGGATGCAGGTGACGTGTGGTAGGACACAGGTGACGTATGGTAGGACACAGATGACGTGTTGTAGGACACAGGTGATGTATGGTATGACAGGTGACTTGTGGTAGGACACAGGTGACGTGTGGTAGGACACAGGTGACGTGTGGTAGGACACAGGTGACAACACTGGAGAGTGACCAACATTATTGAGGTTAATGTGGTTGGTCACTCAAGGTTCTCACGACCTACTTCCCTCACCACGCTTACATCACCTCCTCTAATTTGTATCATACGCATACACGCGCGCACACACGTACCCGCAAGCACACACGTACCCGCAAGCACACACGTACCCGCAAGCACACACGTACCCGCAAGCACACACGTACCCGCAAGCACACACGTACCCGCAAGCACATGCACACACGTACCCGCAAGCACATGCACACACGTACCCGCAAGCACACACGTACCCGCAAGCACATGCACACACGTACCCGCAAGCACATGCTCACACACGTACCCGCAAGCACATGCACACACGTACCCGCAAGCACATGCACACACGTACCCGCAAGCACACACGTACCCGCAAGCACACACGTACCCGCAAGCACCCACGTACCCGCAAGCACACACGTACCCGCAAGCACATGCACACACGTACCCGCAAGCACATGCTCACACACGTACCCGCAAGCACATGCACACGTACCCGCAAACACAGGCACACACGTACCCGCAAGCACACGTACCTACAAGCACATGTACACAAGCGCGCACACACGTACCCTCAAGCACATGCACACACGTACCCGCAAACACAGGCACACACGTACCCGCAAGCACATGCACACGCACGTACCCGCAAGCACATGCACACACACACACAGGCACCCGCAAGCACATGCACACACACACAGGCACCCGCAAGCACATGCACACACACACAGGCACCCGCAAGCACATGCACACACAGGCACCCGCAAGCACATGCACACACACACAGGCACCCGCAAGCACATGCACACACACAAGGCACCCGCAAGCACATGCAACACACACACTCCTCAAGCACATGCACACGTACCCGCAAGCACATGCACACGCACGTACCCGCAAGCACATGCACACACACAGGCACCCGCAAGCACATGCACACACACACAGGCACCCGCAAGCACATGACACACACAGGCACCCGCAAGCACATGCACACACACAGGCACCCGCAAGCACATGCACACACACAGGCACCCGCAAGCACATGCACACACACACGTACCCGCAAGCACATGCACACACACACGTACCCGCAAGCACATGCACACACACGTACCCGCAAGCACATGCACACATGCGCTGACTCATATGTTCCCGCAAGCATACGCAAACACCTAATTCACTTGGATCAAAATTCCTTCACTAGCATCGCTGCAACCCACGTTGCTGTTGTAGGGTATAAAGTGTGCAGTGTAGTGATGGCTGCTGCCAGAAAAAAAGATTCTTTAATCACCTGGCTACTGTCAGCTGAGTTACACTTGTCAGCCATATTGGACGTGCAGCCTCACTAACTTGTGTTAAAAATGTGATAAATTGCGAAGATCTCAGGTGTGTGATAAATTATACCGAGGAAAACTGTTCAAACACCTTGTTGAACACTGTCAAATGAGCTTTGATCTTCAGGATGAACATCGTGATAGATGATGAATGAGATACTTGTGCAACATTTGCGTATCTATATTCTGGAAATGTTTGGCCAGCCAGTGGCTTCTTCAGTCCAATGCAGAGAAAGATGAGTTTGAGGTCATCAGTCCCTCAGCCTTGAGTCGATGTTCAGTCCATCTTTCACATTTTAAATCCTTGGGTCGGGCCGCGGGGGAGTCGAGCCTCGTGCAAGGATCCTTCAGGTATCAGGTAACCTGATTTATAACCTCGTCGGTTATTACACCCAACAGCACAGTAAATGACCACTATCGTATAGGATTACAAAACAAGCACTGTATGTTTACTGGTTTGTCAGGACTGCTTGACGTCCACTATGACGTCACGTGCACAACCTCAGTAGCCTTGGACAAGTGTGTTGTACACAACTGTGTACTGAACGACATTAACAATGGAAATAAATGTCTGTTATGGGAGAAGTACTTAACTAGGAGATCAAGTTTTGTTTATGTTATCGCGATGTGTTTCTTGTGTGGGAAGGAATCCAGATAAACGAGATACGAAAACCATTGTTCTGAGCAGTATCAGAAACTGCCGGGACAAGTGTATTAAATCGAGAGAAAATTCGATGGGTATTTCCGTCAATTGCCAGATCAACTAAGCTGTGATGGACAAGTTACCAGGCTGGCAGCCAACAGCAACAGCCTGGTTTATAAGGGAAGCACCAGGTTTATAAGGTATGTATAATGTTTGTCAGGAAACAGGACAAGTGTTTCCTGACCCAGGAAATCATATGATGCCAGGGTCATTATATGATGACCCGCCACCGGAGCTTTTGGTCATCTGACCGAGGACTTCCGATGGCTCACTGGTCCACCTCTTTAAAAATCATGATTATGATTATAACCATTAATATATTCAATCCCAGGTTAAAAGACAAGCGGGAGTATACCTGGAGGTCGTTTCGGGGGTCAACGCCCCCGCGGCCCAGTCTATGACCAGGCCTCGCGGTGGATCAGGGCCTGATCAGTCAGTTACTGCCGTCACAGGTTCCTGATGTCTACTTTGTAGATAGGACTCTCAAGTACTATGTTGGTTATGAGCTGAGTGGAGCTAGCTAGGCTATGTTAGTGAGTGAGGGTGGAGTGTGGCGCGCGTCGGCCACGTGTCTAGCTCAGGAAGCCCCGCCCACTCATGGACAGCTGGCGTGTGATTGGTCCGTTAATGTTAGTAAACATCTTGACGTGGAGTAGCCGCTTTTTCATTGGCTCTTGAATTAAGTAAACTGAAATGTATATGGCGTTAGATCATTCTGATTGGTCGTTTTATTAGTAAACTGTGTCATGTAACCTATCCCTATTCTGATTGGTCCATTTATTAGTAAACAATTTGTTATGTAACTTATTCCTATTCTGGTTGGCCTTCTGGTTAGTACACATGTCATGCAACCTATCCCTATTCTGATTGGTCCTCTGGTTAGTACACAACGTGTCATGCAACCTATCCCTATTCTGATTGGTCCTTCGGACTAATAAATAATGTCATGTCAATATTTGCAACAAAGAATTCCTGAAAGAAATGTTTTCATGTGACTTCCTTGCAACAATTGTACTGTAGGTGTATCAACATTCTGTGTTGATAACAAGTTCTCCCTCAAGTAAACTTTCACTAATCTTCGCAGTGATTAGGCTACAGGTGATGCAGGATTCTACAGTAACACAACAAATTAGGCTACATGTGATGCAGGATTGTACAGTAACACAACAAATTAGGCTACATGTGATGCAGGATTGTACAGTAACAACAAATTAGGCTACAGGTGATGCAGGATTCTACAGTAACACAACAAATTAGGCTACAGGTGATGCAGGATTCTACAGTAACACAACAAATTAGGCTACATGTGATGCAGGATTGTACAGTAACAACAAATTAGGCTACAGGTGATGCAGGATTCTACAGTAACAACAAATTAGGCTACAGGTGATGCAGGATTCTACAGTAACACAACAAATTAGGCTACAGGTGATGCAGGATTCTACAGTAACAATAAATTAGGCTACAGGTGATGCAGGATTCTACAGTAACACAACAAATTAGGCTACATGTGATGCAGGATTGTACAGTAACAACAAATTAGGCTACAGGTGATGCAGGATTCTACAGTAACAATAAATTAGGCTACAGGTGATGCAGGATTCTACAGTAACACAACAAATTAGGCTACATGTGATGCAGGATTGTACAGTAACAACAAATTAGGCTACAGGTGATGCAGGATTCTGTAACTAAATTAGGCTACAGGTGATGCAGGATTCTACAGTAACACAACAAATTAGGCTACAGGTGATGCAGGATTCTACAGTAACAACAAATTAGGCTAAAGGTGATGCAGGATTCTACAGTAACACAACAAATTAGGCTAAAAGTGATGCAGGATTCTACAGTAACACAACAAATTAGGCTACATGTGATGCAGGATTCTACAGTAACAACAAATTAGGTTACTGGCGATGCAGGATTCTACAGTGAGGAAATACAATAAACGTTGTACGTAGTGTTGGTATCTTGGGCGAGGCTACATGTACTCGCAAACTTTACATCTCATGTCCCTTGATCATCCATTGGTGATTATTATTATTATAATCAAAAGAAGCGCTAAACCACCCATTGGTGAATAGATACTTAGGACTTGGTCTACTGTCGTGGGTCGCATCCTGGGGCAGATGGCTTAAAGGCCACATGAAATAAGCCATACTACTTAGCTTTCCGGGACTATTCAGGGTTAATAATTCGAAGCAAGTTTTGATTTTCTTTGGGTCACAGATTTGTAATAATGTGTGTAAGCTTGGTGAGTAGGCTTGTTAAACTCCCACGTTAAGTCAGCATAGTCATGAATGGCCACTATTGTGTCACTCGCTGTTTTCACCCACACAAGTGTTCTGTAACACGTCAATGATTTATGCTCGGGTGCTGTTTATCCAATTTTCTGTGTGAATATGTTTCAATATTGACCAGCGCACTTGCACGCTCTCTCTCCGTGCCACCACCCTCCCTCCCTCCCTGGCTGAGTGAAAGTGTGGTAGTGGCAGTGGTAGTGTTGTTGAGGTTATGTGAACCTGGGGTCAGAGTGTGCTCCTCCCAGTTACTCTCCTTCCTTCTTGGCAAACCATCCACTTACCCTCTGAATCTCCACATATCTAATCGTAATTTCTATTCGTCCCGTCTCATTTTTCTCACCCTTGTGTTGATCGTCATTTTCCTCGCCCTTCTTATCTTTCTCCTTCTCACCCTTTTCTTGTTTATCTTTCCCCTCCTCCTACCTAAAGAACCAGGAGCAACACACACACAGGTTAGCCCCGACACTCAGACGCAGACGTGGGCGGATGTGAGTATGCTAATTAAGCAGTATCATAGATAAGTAACGATATGAGATACCAGCACGAGGTAAACACAAATGCAGTTATATGGAATGTTTTATTTACGTCTTTATGCCCTTACTAGTTGAAATTGTGGGATATAGTGATGAGCGCAGATTCAAGGATTTTCCTTCCCTTGGTGTCATTTTCTTTGGCAACAAAGAATGGACAACCTTAAAAATTAACGCCTGAGTAATATATCATAATTCCCACAGCCACTTGATAAGCTGGAATGACACATTACTTGTTGTCAAAGATAACACAGAAGAGAATAATTCTTGAATATGTATTCATCAGTATCTCAAACATCCTCAACCAGAACAACCGTTTCTACGTCTTAGTAAACCTCTTGCCAGAAAATTACTGCGTCCTTGTTGGTTTTTCACCCCACCGCTACTCACTGTATATTGTTCACCTCTCTCACCATGTTTATTTGTTATGATAAAACCCATTGTGTGGACGAAACGTCTCTACCACAGCAGCAGCAGCTGCAGCTGTCTTGTGACGTGACGAAACTCTTACTATCGGGTTTCCTAGCAGCTCAGTCTTGTGGTATGTAATTTGGTGTTTTTCTTCTATATTTTAGTCACTACGCTGTGAACGTCAAAATATCACCAGACGTGGTAAAAGAAGATACTTGAAAGTGATGAGTTTAAGAAAACACCCAGGCCATAAAAGACTAGACGTCAGATTGGAGGATTAGTGGAAGAGAGTATGCAGTGAGCGTATATAAATATTTGTGTGGATGGGGCGGCAGATAGACGAGGTGATCTGAATAGATGAGGATAAAATGTAGGTGGAGTGTTAGGACGTCTGTGGACAGAAAGAAGTTCATTAATGGATGCAAAAAAAAGATAGATATATCAGAGTAGAGTGGTGCTGTCACTGTATAGACGCCAGTCATGGGTTTGAATTAAAAAAAAAAAACGCACTTGGGAAGAGGGAAACCTATGACCATGTTTCGGTCAGTCCCGGGCCATTTATGATCTCTGAATGTTGCAGCAAAGAAGAGGAGGAGGAAGCTGGAAAAACTCTCTCTCCAACGTGAGGCTTTTCAAGTTTATGGTCTGAACGAAACTTTTTAATAAACTTCTTCTTTTGTTATAAGTATCTTTATACTAACCTGTCGGCATTTTGCCTTTCAAGGAGGTGTGGAAATGTCGTCTTTAAAGATGTGCTTGTGTTGTGAATACTGTGCAGTGAACAAAGAATGAAACCAATTAGAACGAAAACAGTGTTAGTTAATTTAGAAAGGTTAGAGCAGGATAGGTTGATCTAGAGGTGTATAAGTCTGGGGTGGTGTTACAAAACACGCGATGTCTATTAAACATAGACATCTCCAGAGAATACTAGAAAGGTCTGCCCCTCTAGCATTCAGCCTGTTACTGGGGTTTTGTAACAAGTAGTCAGTATTCTAGTCCATTTATCCGTTAGAATTACAATAAGTTGAATAGTATTTTAGGATCACAACTGTGAGGATACTAACTAATCGAAATTAAAATTAAGAAGTTTATTAACAAACTTAAAGTTGTCTAGGTGGACAATATCAAATTAAATGCTTTACATAATATAAGTTCCTACACTTCTCTCGTATACAGTATAATAATGCTGAAGGCACATTTCATATGTTTATGGCTCTTAAGTACCGTCTGGTACATTGTCAGCAATTATAAAAAAAAGTGAGTGTGTGAATGTGTGTAAGTGCTACAAGTAGTTCGCTGTCTCAAGACTAGACACGACTTAAACAGTAACTGACCAACCTGGCAATCAGAACAGCTTGCTTGAACAGTAAGACAACCGATTCGCCGAACAATATAACAAGCAGCAGCAGCACAGCGTCAGGAACAAGGAGATAAAATAACGACCCTAACTGGGGACCTTCAGCAGATCCTCCATAAAAGGCATAAAACTCCCTTAATACTGAATCTAAGTTCAGCATAACCAAATCCCCGACTACGACAGTGCGTAGATACCAGAAGAAATTAGGTCAGAATCTACAGCTCAGGACCTGGGGTATCTTACCAGTACGACACAACCTCAGCAACACGTCGAAAATCACGAAGTCTATTCTATGCTCTGTGAACAGAGTTACGAGAAATATGTTTCGTCTCATCATCGAAAACATACTCTACCAAACAGTCTAAATAATGAATAAACAACAAGAGAGAGCGAGAGAGATGTTGCTTGAACCAAGACCAACAGAAAAGAGAGAGAGGAAGACAAGGAGTCTCCCAACTCAGGTGGGATCACGCCACTGATCACGTGACTCCCCTGGACTGTCCAGCAGCCGGCGATGAAACAAGCGAGGTGGTAGTTAGCAAGGTAGTTTGCTACTCAACACTCAAATAATGAGCACAGAAAGTGTAAATTGTTACATCTTACCTAATAATATAGCTAAACAAATAATAATATAAAGCAAGATATTTCCAATTTAGCTAATATTGGAAATAACAGGAATATAACATTATATGAAAGATAATACACATTAAGAATGAAATATGTACATTAATTATAAACATTGTGCCCCATTCAGGGGTCGCAATAGATGGATATACCTTTGATGAGTTTCGAGAGTCTCACTACTCTCAGCCCGGCCATAGGCCAGGCTCGTCTGGTCCTTGCCTGGTCAACCAGGCTGTTGTTGCTGGAGGCCCGCTGCCCCAATTATCCATCACAGCCTGGTTGATCTGGCAGAAGTCTTCAAGAGGAAAGTGGACAAGTGTGGGCGGGTTGCGTATGTGTATGTGAATAATACTGCATATAAAAATGTACTGGCAGACAGGATTTCAAAAATTTGATTGCCAACGAAAAATTATTTTCTACATTGATATTGTTGTTTTGTGAGGTGTGAGTGTTGTTGTTGTTTACCTGAGACAACATCACAACAAACAACTAGTAATTAATAGTGAGAATGTGTTGTTTACCTGAGACAACATCACAACAAACAACTAGTAATTAATATCAATAATTCAGAAAATCCACAAGTTTATTTTGGAAACTGAAGAAGCCAGCCAGTGGCTTCTTCAGTCTGATGCAGAGAAGAACAGTGGCTTCTTCAGTCCGATGCAGAGAAGAACAGTGGCTTCTTCAGTCTGTGATGTTTTATGCAGAAGAACAGTGGCTTCTTCAGTCTGATGCAGAGAAGAACAGTGGCTTCTTCAGTCTGATGCAGAGAAGAACAGTGGCTTCTTCAGTCTGATGCAGAGAAGAACAGTGGCTTCTTCAGTCTGATGCAGAGAAGAACAGTGGCTTCTTCAGTCTGATGCAGAGAAGAACAGTGGCTTCTTCAGTCTGATGCAGAGAAGAACAGTGGCTTCTTCAGTCTGATGCAGAGAAGAACAGTGGAAGATGAGAAGAAGTTTGATGTAACACTTGTGTTCAGTGAGAAGTTTGATGTAACACTTGTGTTCAGTGAGAAGTTTGATGTAACACTTGTGTTCAGTGAGAAGTTTGATGTAACACTTGTGTTCAGTGAGAAGTTTGATGTAACACTTGTGTTCAGTGAGAAGTTTGATGTAACACTTGTGTTCAGTGAGAAGTTTGATGTAACACTTGTGTTCAGTGAGAGGTTTGATGTAACACTTGTGTTCAGTGAGAAGTTTGAAGTAACACTTGTGTTCAGTGAGAAGTTTGATGTAAACTTGTGTTCAGTGAGAAGTTTGATGTAACACTTGTGTTCAGTGAGAAGTTTGATGTAACACTTGTGTTCAGTGAGAAGTTTGATGTAACACTTGTGTTCAGTGAGAAGTTTGATGTAACACTTGTGTTCAGTGAGAAGTTTGATGTAACACTTGTGTTCAGTGAGAAGTTTGATGTAACACTTGTGTTCAGTGCTTCAGTCTTGATAAGAGATAACTGGACTGAACACATCAACTTGAGGCTGAGCAACTGATTTCCTCAAACTCATCTTAATTAAGAATTCTCCTTGTATGGGCCAGTAGGCCTGCTACAGTGGTCCTCCATTCTTATATTCTTTCACCTTTCTTCTCTACATTTGACTGAAGAAACCACTAGCTGGCGAAACATTCCAGAATAAAGACCCTCAGATGTTACACAGGTGTCATTTATCGCGTGGTAATTAAATTACAAGCGCGATCTCGAAAGCGCCTGGAATTTAATTAACTTTCAAAGTGGTTAAATTGCATACGTGTTGCATAGGTTTGTACAAGTGAGGTGTTGATTACAGCGCCTGCTCCTCCTCCTGGGAGTCGCAAATAAGGAAGTGGAGAGAAAGAGTCTTAGAGGCATGTATTGTTTGGGTGTTCCTGCTGCCCGGCTCCCACACCCACACGTCCTCTTACATTTATTGTCAGGGGCTACCTGGGGCTCAGCTCCCACAGTAATGTTCCAACTATCAGTAATAATCAAGGAAGCGCCTACCCCACCCAGACTTCATCCCCGCTCTTCCTTACCTGTTGCTGGTGGATTCCGTCGGCTTTAAGAGACGCACATTGCCCACACGTTGCTGAAGAAGCTTTTATTGCGACAGCTTCATCAAGTCATAACTTTGATCAAACTTTGCGCAGAGAAAGAAACTTGTTTCAATAATTCCTTATTCTGGAACTTGTTTTAGAGTTGAGGCTCTGGTATTTTAGCGTAATCTTGATAATGTCAATTGCCTGATCAACATATTAGATTAATGAGTTAATTACTATTAATAGCTATCAATAATTTGTAAATGCTGTTACTATTAATAGTAATCAGTGATTTTTAAATACTGTAACCTGCTTAGCTAACAGAATGTTGGGGCCTAGTCCCTGGACCCATGATGTGCATCTGTAATATTTTTTACTACCATCCCTATAGGTTGGATATTATTATTGTTATTGTTGTAATAGTTTTCGTGAGGCAGCGTCCGTAGTTGATGGTGTACGTTGTGAGGTAGTGAGCTCAGTGAACCAGCGTGTGGGACGCTTGTAACGTTGTGAGGTAGTGAGCTCAGTGAAGCAGCGTGTGGGACGCTTGTAACGTTGTGAGGTAGTGAGCTCAGTGAACCAGCGTGTGGGACGCTTGTAACGTTGTGAGGTAGTGAGCTCAGTGAACCAGCGTGTGGGACGCTTGTAACGTTGTGAGGTAGTGAGCTCAGTGAAGCAGCGTGTGGGACGCTTGTAACGTTGTGAGGTAGTGAGCTCAGTGAAGCAGCGTGTGGGACGCTTGTAACGTTGTGAGGTAGTGAGCTCAGTGAACCAGCGTGTGGGACGCTTGTAACGTTGTGAGGTAGTGAGCTCAGTGAACCAGCGTGTGGGACGCTTGTAACGTTGTGAGGTAGTGAGCTCAGTGAAGCAGCGTGTGGGACGCTTGTAACGTTGTGAGGTAGTGAGCTCAGTGAACCAGCGTGTGGGACGCTTGTAACGTTGTGAGGTAGTGAGCTCAGTGAACCAGCGTGGACGCTGTAACGTTGTAGGAGTGAGCTCAGTGAACCAGCGTGTGGGACGCTTGTAACGTTGTGAGGTAGTGAGCTCAGTGAACCAGCGTGTGGGACGCTTGTAACGTTGTGAGGTAGTGAGCTCAGTGAACCAGCGTGTGGGACGCTTGTAACGTTGTGAGGTAGTGAGCTCAGTGAACCAGCGTGTGGGACGCTTGTAACGTTGTGAGGTAGTGAGCTCAGTGAACCAGCGTGTGGGAAAGGCTAGCTCCTGTGGGACGCTTGTAACGGCTAGACAGTGACGTTAGCCCACAATTTCGTAATTTCCTGGACAGTTTCACCTATTGTGGCTGGAACGTATAATAATGGTTTTCTGTGCTAAAAGAGTGTTAATAGTTATGCAGACGATGGTAAGCCATGAGAGATGTGTAACTGCTGCTGTGAAAGCACTGGAGTACAGATTCTGGGCGAGGCTAGACAGATAAGATTTTGTTGGGATTTTTAACCCCGGAGGGTTAGCCACCCAGGATAACCCAAGAAAGTCAGTGCGTCATCGAAGACTGTCTATCTTATTTCCATTGGAATCCTTGTCCCCCAGGATGTGACTCACACCAGTCTACTAACACCCAGGTACCTACTTGCTTGCCAGGTGAACGGGAACAGCAGGTGTCAGGAAACACGCCCAGTGTTTCCACCCGGCCGGGGGTTGAACCATGGACACTCAGTGTGTGTGAGGCGAGAGCGTTGCCTACCAGGCCACGGTACTTGCACATGCTGCCCATGTTCTAGCAGGAAATTGATACCCAAGAGTTAGTCTGTTGTTGTATGAGGCATCCCAGGGGAGAACTAAGGAGCTCAACCATAACGAATGAACTACAAAATTTGGTTTGCTTTGGGTATCCGAGTTAGGTTAATCTGCGGAGTTAATAACACAGAGAAAGTCTGAACGTTGGTGTGCTCTCGTACGCCACATAGAAACCTGTGTCAAGTGTTCCACTATGTACACAAAGAACAAAAAGATACAATACCGTGACTGAACAATGCACAAATAACCCACACATACTAGAAACAAACTTCTGACGACATTTCGGTCCGACTTTGACCATTAACTAGTCACTTTGTATGTGACTAGTTAATGGTCCAAGTCCGACCGAAACGTTGTCAGAAGTTTGTCCTATTTGCGGGTCATTTGTGTGGAGTATGTAGAGCTTATCCTACATGCTTGTGGTTATATTACTACGGATAAATCAGTGGTTGTCCACAACTGGTACTTCATTTGAGATGAAATTCACAGCGTCATTCTTGTACAGTGTTGTGTAGAAGACTTATTATGTTGAGTGAGCTTGAGAAGCTTCCTGTAAGAACGGTCTTGTACAGTGTTGTGTGGAAGACTTCCTGTGTTGAGTGAGCTTCCGAGACTTCCTGTAAGAACCGGATGTTACTTTCCCTTATGGTCATCATTAGAGCCTCCCGTGGGAACCCACGCTGTTGCCTTTGTTTCTTGTGCATAAGACTGTTGCTGCACCTGTGATGGTGGTGGTGCGTGTTGTACCTGTGATGGTGGTGGTGGGTGTTGTACCTGTGTTGGTGGTGGTGGGTGTTGTACCTGTGTTGACGGTGGTGTATAAGAGTTTTATATGGTTGATGTGTGGGGACGGTGGTAGCTTGTGCAGATAACTTACACTTTAGTGTAAGTGCCTTCCAATTGGCAGTGATGATGGCGCGTGTCTCAACACCCAGTTTCACCCGGACCCTCACACTGCCCTCAGCCTCAACACCCAGTTTCACCCGGACCCTCACACTGCCCTCAGCCTCAACACCCAGTTTCACCCGGACCCTCACACTGCCCTCAGCCTCTTGACGTTAACTTAGTGTTGCACAAGTTAATGTTAACTTCGTTTTGCACACTTAACTTCATAGTATAAACATTAGGAAGTGGCTGCATGGTGTGTTCTTTGAGGGAAGTTGAATGTTTATGGGTGAGGTGTGGTGTGTATGGGTGAGGTGTGGTGTGTATGGTGCAGTGTATGTGTAAGCGTGGTGGTGGAGATGGGTGAAATGGTGGGGGAAGGGGGTGTACAGGTCCTAGGGAGACGTTTCAGTATATCACCATGGGAGAACACTTGTGGTACACCCACACACCAACCACCACCACCACCACTATCACTTACACCACCGCCACCACCACCACTATCACCTACACCACTGCCACTACCACCACTATCACTTACACCACCGCCACCACCACCATCACCATCACCATCACAATCATCTTTTTTTTTTTTTTTTTATTTAAACCATTACAGATACATAAACTATTATCAATACATATATCACAATCTTACAGACATATATTACAATACCATTATCAATACCTTAATCCCAGTCCGCCTCATGACACTATACAATATTTTCCTTACACAACCTGCACGCCATACTGCTAATTACATAGGTGATACCCATCTTTGACTTAATGAAGCCTGAATATCACAAAAACACAAAATTATATCCTACTTTCCAAATCCCCAAAAACCCCTAACCAATCCCAAATCATCATTACATTATCCTAAAATACCATAAATGTCTGTGGCATTAATTACCACACAAACTAATATTGAAACAGAATACATCTTGTTCTGAAAATCCCCCCCCATACACCCCTCCAGTATTTCCCCTACAGTACACAATACATAATATCCCTACATACACAACATCATGATTACTAAACACCATACAAATAAGTGTTTTTGGCAAACCATACTGCTTCATCAGTGCTTATAAAACCAGGCCCCACAAAGACCTGAAAACATAACCCTAACCATATATATAACATTATATATGAAAGTCAAATAAAAAAAAAACTACAGATACTTCCAGCCTGGCCTGTAACCTTCATACAACATATTTTGATCATTCAAGCAAATCGTCCATAGGTACAACACATAAACCCTATGTATTGTGCATCTCAGGTGACATACCCGATCGTCATAGGCCTCATGAGCCCCATATCTGCTCGCCACCATCATTCTAAATGCACTAATAAAATAAAGTAAAAATATATATTTTTTGTTGTTTGGACTGATCAATCCTACCTCCTATTAAGGTCAGATCCATCCCCAGGCTACCACCCAGCCAGAAGGGAAAACCACACACTTTACCTTCCCACCTGACCATACTTAATCTAACACCCAACCCCCTGATCATATAACATAGGAAATCTTCACCTAAAACACCCCCACCCCCTAAGCCTAAACCCCCTCCCACATCACCGTCTAAGATCCACCCCCCTCCCTACCCTTACAACTCCCTTAAACTCCCTATTGACATGTCCCTATATTCCTTCACAAAGGACCTCTCCCAATCCCTAACATACACCTCCCTATTCCTACACTTGGTCCTATACATACCTGCTCCCAAAGCGCTGACCCAACAGTACCCACGCAAATCCCTAACTGCCCATGAAATGAAAATGAAATCTAAAATCATGTACGAAATCCCCCTGCGTATAACTGACTCCACACCACCCAAATCTAAACACAAGGCCCTTAAAGGAGACATTCTCCCTCCTCCTACTAACATCAATACCTTCCCCAACCAATCTCTCACTGAACACAAACCCTCGCAAAAGTACACTACATGATATGCTGTTTCCAAGCCACCACATGTGGCACATATCCCATCCCCAACCAACCCCATCACATGTAACTGTTCCCTGGATGCCAAAATGCCCTGATAAAAGCGATAACTCGTATCCCTTACCTTTGGGTGTACCCTTAATTTCCCAAACCACTTCCAAATGAAATCCCAATTATACAGAGGCCAAGCCTCATAACCCCTCACCTCCCCACCACCCATACCAATCCGATCTAACCTTCGCACCTTACACCTATGTGGATCTGTCATTATTAACATCGCTCTCAGCATCGCCTCACAATGCAAAACATCCCCTCCAACCCACCACCTTCGTACCTCTCTCATAACTAAACCCACCCGCTTCCTCGTTCCCTCCTTGTCAGGTATTCATTCCGTACAAACACACTTTTAACCTATTCCGTAAAGGCACCAATCCTACCCCACCCCTATGGACCCCTAATTCTACTATCTCTCTACACAGCCAATGTCTTCCCTGTCCCCACACAAAATCCAACACCCTTTTCAACAAACGCTTCACATCTACCTCTACTAATGGATACACCACAGCCCTGAACCATAACTTAGGATATACCAAGGTATTCACAACCACTGCCCTCTGTAATAAAGTGGCCTTCCCACTCCCCAACCATTCATTCTAGCTAACGCCCTATCCACCACAATCTGCGAGTTTATCCTACGTGCCTCCACCGCATCTGCACAAAAGTAATGCCACAAATAGTTATGTTATTCACGCAAGTCCAACCCTCTCTTACTCCCAACGTCCCCCCACCCATTCCCTACCTCCAACAATTTCGATTTTCCCCTATTCACCTTCATCCCTGTTGCTTCCCAAAATATTCCACTAACTTATTCACTCCTTCCAACTGCCCCTCCTCAGTAACCAAAATCGTTGTATCATCTACATACCCCAGAATGCAATCTACCTCCCCACCCTTTCTACTCTATCCCTTAACTGTTCCTCTACCAATCTATAGAAAGGATCCTGTAGCAAAGCAAACAGAATCTGAGAGAGTGGACAACCTTGCCGTAATCCTCTATGCATACCAACCCCATTACTCAACCTCCCATTTATTTGAACTTTCATCAAAGCCCCATCATACAAAGTCCTAACCCAGTCCACCACTGCCGACCCAAACCCCTGCCTTAACATGATTTCCTTAACATAACCCTATCTACTCTATCATATGCACTTTGCCAATCTATTCCCAAGACCCCTCCCTTTGCGACTCCTCTATAAATTGCCTAATCTGCCTATGCCCCGTTCTAATACTCCTCCCGGCACCCCAGTTGACCCTATGCAAACAACTCTTTAGCCCCGACTTTATCCTATTTGCCAATACCTTCGAAGATTTTATAATCTGTTGTCATTAAAGCTATGCTGCGATAATCCTGTAGGCCCACCTTTGCCCCTGACTTCTCCACCAACACTATAACCCCTGTTCGCATCGACTCCCCCATTTGTTCACCCCTTCTTAATTCATTCATGAGCCGCACTAAAAGTCCTTCAAAACCTGCCAATGCGAAACATAAAAATCTCCTGGTAACCCATCGATTCCTGGAGATTTCCCCAAATTTAAACATTTCACTGCCTCCCATACCTCCTCTTCCGTAATCCTCGCCTCAAACATGTTTCTCTCCTCAACCCCAATAAAACTATGAATTCCCTCAATATCCCCTGTTTCACCTCCAATGAACCCTCCTGAGCCGAATTTTCTCTGAACCAAACTTCCGCATACCCCACCATACCTTCCGTCGTCCGTAGTATACTACCCTCTGATACCCTCCCCTCCTTATCCACCTTCACGACTCTATCAACATCCGTTTCCTCCTCGACTGAAAATTCCTCAGGACCACCCGCGACACCTTATTCCCCACAATACCTCCATTCCACTCCTCACCCTTAATGCCTGAAACCGTTCTAACTGTATTTCCTTCAACTTATCTCGTAATTCCTGAACTTCACCTTTATGCCTACCATCCCAAGCCCCTCCTAAATACCCTTCTAACAACCCCTCCAGGTACCTCTGATAACCAAACCTCATCCTCACGTCCTCCCTCCCTACCCTCCCATAAACTTTTTATTTCTTCCTTACCTACCTCATTCCACCATTTCACCACACTTCCTTGCATCCTCCTCCCTCCCCACAAAGACCCCACCACCCCTGAAAACTCCTCCCCCTTCTCTACCCAGCAAAGCTATATTCAGCTTCCAAAACCCTTTAAAAACACGAACTACCCCTCCCATACCCCTTCAAACAATACACCTCGGTGGTCCGAAAACCAAAATCCACATACTGCACTCTCTTAATTTCCACTACCCGAGACGTGTAGATCCTATCCAACCTCGACGCATAATTATGCCGAAAATACGTGAATTCGGCCATACCCTCCCTCTACCTACCACATCTACCAGACCGCTGCCCCCAAAACATTCCTAAGGGATTCTAAAACACTCCCCTCACCTCTCGGCTCCACGTCCCTAATCCTTATCACGCTATTCCAATCCCCCCCTACTATCACCACATTTGCTAAACCCCTCAAACTATACGTCAAATCAGTATTAACAAAATCATTCTTAACCCTCCTATTCGTTACCGCAGGCATGTACACCCCTACTAAACTAACCTGCAACCCTCCCCACACCCCATCTACCCTCACTACTCTAAAACCTACCACTTCCCATGAGGACAAGTGAAAAGGGCTACCCTCCCTGATTCCCACCAGAACCCCACCTTTTAGAGCCCCTGCATCACTAGCATACACCTTATAACCCTTGAGGACCAACTCCCTACCCCTTCTATAATTATGTTCCTGGATAAATATCACATCTACATCCCATCTCAACAATGACACTGCTACCCAATCTCGTTTGGCCTCATTCCTGAGGCCATTAACATTGAACGTTAAACACCTGAATAATACGCGGGTGGTTTTCCCTTCTGCTTCGCTGATCTTATTTCACTCTTGACATATGGCCTCCCATCTCTTAACTTTCCCTCATTCTTCATCATTTTTCCAAAACCATCATCCTTCCCTTTATGCCCTTTTCCGTGAGCCACCTCTGACCACAACTTCTTGCCAATCCTCTGCCCTGCTGTCAAAACCTCATCATCTGAATCCTCCCCTGCCCGCTTCCTAGCCCCCCCTTTATCACCTAATACCTCCATCTCCTCCTCCTTCTCCTCCCTATGCACCTCACAATCATCACCACCACCTCCACCACCACTACCACCACCATCACCCACACTGCTGCCCGTTCGCCTGTATAGCTGTTAAGTAAGTTTATTTAGGTATACACAAATACAGATACATAGATTATCATACATAGCAGCATATGTATAGAGAACCTGGGATAACCCAAAAAAGTCAGTGACTTATTTCCATTGGCAGCTTCCCTTTCGCACTCACACACTCCCACACGCACTCTCACACACACTCCCTTACGCATCCACACACCATCTTGCAGTCCCACACACCAGGGTCACCATCTGGAAAAGACCCGGGCCGGGACAATACCGGTGAACCTACTACTACCCAGTGCCCACACCCTCACGTTTTCCCACACTCACCCACCCACCACTCCCACACTCACCCACCCAAACTCACTCTCACACTCACCCACCCACACTCACTCCCACACTCACCCACCCACTTGATCGCCCGCCCTCTCCCTTGACCATATGCCCGCATCTGTGTCCACCCTCCAGTGCACGCATGCCCAGTGTATGTGTACTCACCTATATGTGGTTGCAGGGGTCGAGTCTTAGCTCCTGGCCCCGCTTCTCAACATGCTACTTGCCAGATTCATTCCCAGCCTCGTGGGACTCATCATTAAGTATGGAGGTTTCCTCCACTACTATCTTGTTATTGTCCATCCCGAGGCTGAAGAAATACTTCGTGACATCCCTGCGGCTCATCGGTGATTCTGACTTTCAGCTGTGTCTCCCAGTACCTGTTTCTCACCTGTCTACCTTATCAATTCCTCTTAGTATTTTGTATGTTGTTACCTTGTCTCTGATTCTTCTGTCCTACAATGTCGATAGATTTAATTCCATTATCTTCTCGTAGTTCATGACTCTTGAACAAGCCTTGCTACATGCTTCTGCACCTTCTCCAGTTTCTTAACATGTTTCTTCAGGTGTGGGTTCCATACTGGTGCTGCGTACTCTAAGATGGGCCTGACGTGTGTTGTATAAACGTCTCGGAATGTCTCTCTGTTGAGATTCCTGAAAGAAATCCCTCGATCTGCCAGACGAGCATTGACTGTAGAGGTTATTTTGCGTTTGTGAGAGTCCGGCGATATGCCAGGCGCTATGATCACCTCTAGGTCTTCCTCTTTGAGTGCAGCCTGTCTCCTGAGTCTGTACTCCGTGTCCTGTCTTCCTCCAGCTTCATGACCTTGCATTTGCTGGGGTTGAATTCACGCAACCACTTATTTAACCCATCTTGTAGTGTGTGTGTGTGTGTGTGTGTGTTGTGTGTGTGTGTACGTTCATTTGCGCAACGAAGTGTGACCCTGGTCATCAGTGCGTAGCGGCCCCCCCACCTCTCCTCTCTCTCTCTCTCTCTCTCTCTCTCTCTCTCTCGATATATTTAAGTATAAGCAGTGTCCAGCACTGCTTATACACAGTGTTCAGCACTGTTCGTCCTTCAGGTAGATCACTGTAGCAACAGTGCCAACACTTACCTGAGGTGTGGAACACTGTAACAACAGTGCCAACACTCACCTGAGGTGTGGAGCACTGTAACAACAGTGCCAAGACTCACCTGAGGTGTGGATCACTGTAACAACAGTGCCAACACTTACCTGAGGTGTGGAGCACTGTAACAACAGTGCCAACACACCAGAGGTGTGGAGCACTGTAACAACAGTACCAAGACTCACCTGATGTATGGAGCACTGTAACAACAGTGCCAACACACAAGAAGTGTGGAGCACTGTAACAACAGTGCTAACACTCACCTGAGGTGTGAATCACTGTAACAACAGTGCCAACACTAGAGGTATGTAGCACTGTAACAACAGTGCCAACACTAGAGGTATGTAGCACTGTAACAACAGTGCCAACACATCAGAGGTGTAAAGTCCACTGTGGTAGTAACGTAGTCAATAAATGATCAAATGATACTGCATTTGTATCTATTTTTCTACAAGGTGATTGATGTGACTCTTCTTGCAGGATGTGGTGCACCCTCAAGAGAGTCAAGGGAGGTCTTGATACCTGTGATGAGCTCTTGATCCACAGAATGAGACTTAACCTACCCTGCAGGCTTAGCGCTTCCTCGCAAATAAAAATGAAAGAAAAATGCAGGATGTGCCACAATTTCCTCTTGAAAACCACTAACTTTGTTTTGACATTGATACTGATAACTGTTAATGTTAAGTTGAACAGTCATGTACCACGTAAACTGTTAATGTTAAGTTGAACAGTCACTGACCACGTAAACTGTTAATGTTAAGTTGAACAGTCATGGACCACGTAAACTGTTAATGTTAAGTTGAACAGTCGTGGACCACGTAAACTGTTAATGTTAAGTTGAACAGTCGTGGACCACGTAAACTGTTAATGTTAAGTTGAACAGTCATGGACCACGTAAACTGTTAATGTTAAGTTGAACCGTCATGGACCACGTAAACTGTTAATGTTAAGTTGAACAGTCGTGGACCACGTAAACTGTTAATGTTAAGTTGAACCGTCATGGACCACGTAAACTGTTAATGTTAAGTTGAACAGTCGTGGACCACGTAAACTGTTAATGTTAAGTTGAACCGTCATGGACCACGTAAACTGTTAATGTTAAGTTGAACAGTCACTGACCACGTAAACTGTTAATGTTAAGTTGAACAGTCATGGAGCACCTACGTTGACAGTGTTCTCTTAAAGTACCTATGACACCTCTGTTCTTCCCAGAGTTCATTTTACACTTACTCTCACTTGAAAACAGAATTGATTTGAATAATATCGTCACTTAAAAGTTCTCATAATTCACCCCATTATTCTTGTACCCTTTGTTGCATTATCCTGGAGAGGTTGTGTATTTTATGTTAGTCAGGACCTTACATGACACTAAGTTAAAAAAACCAACCATAGTGCTGGGGTTCAACCCCCGCAGACTGAGATGGGTAAAGACATGAGCATACACATTGAGTGGTAGCAATGGGTGAGATGTATACTTGAGTGCATGACGTGTACATGATGAGAGTGCATGACGTGTACATGAAGATAGTGGATGACGTGTACATGAAGAGAGTGGATGACGTGTACATGATGAGAGTGCATGACGTGTACATGATGAGAGTGCATGGCGTGTACATAAGAGTGGATGAAGCAACTATCAGAGGAAGCTTGAAGCAGCATGGGTGTGAATGGAGGAGAAAGATAATATGGTGCAGAGAAGGCGGGGAGATGTGGACGTGAGGGATGGAGTGGGAGAAAGATGGTGGGAAAAGGGAGGTGGGTAAAGGTGGTGGGGAAAGGGTGGTGAGGGAGGGGTGGTGGGGAAAGGGGGGGGCGGTAAGAAGACAACCAAGAGAGCGTGACGCCCAGTCCTCTCTTCTTGATATGGAGGTACAAACCTCCAGTAGAGGAATGTCATCCTCTGTAAGAAAACTGCAGTCATGTGTAAGAAGACTTGAGTAGCTGCTGCAAGTATGCAAGTCTTGGATCAAAGGCATCAATATTAATAGTAGTAGTATTTAAAAAATATATTCTTGATTCTTCTACTCAACACATAAAGGAATCCTGGTCGATATCCTCATCACATTACTGAAGTTTGACACCTCAGCTGACATTTCATCACCTCAGGTATGAAACCCATCTTCTGTAATGGAATCTGACACATTTATAGCTATTGCTGCCACAATAACAACTATCATATGGCATGAGGTAGTTACTCACTACGTGTGTTTCCCGAGGGTAACTATCATGTAGAATAGTTACACACAGATGCTGTTCCCACAATGTAACTATCATACCTCTCCTCCGATTACTAATTAGTTACTTAAATTACTTAAATAGGATTTACAACATGTATAGACGAAGTCAAAGCAATTATTGTTCCCAGATGAGCTCTTTCTGTTGTGCTTGGTCCCTGTTGTCTGTTGTGCTTGGTGGTCCCTGTTGTCTGTTGTGCTTGGTGGTTCCTGTTGTCTGTTGTGCTTGGTGGTTCCTGTTGTCTGTTGTGCTTGGTGGTTCCTGTTGTCTGTTGTGCTTGGTGGTTCCTGTTGTCTGTTGTGCTTGGGGGTCCCTGTTGTCTGTTGTGCTTGGTGGTCCCTGTTGTCTGTTGTGCTTGGTCCCTGTTGTCTGTTGTGCTTGGTGGTCCCTGTTGTCTGTTGTGCTTGGTGGTCCCTGTTGTCTGTTGTGCTTGGTGGTTCCTGTTGTCTGTTGTGCTTGGTGGTTCCTGTTGTCTGTTGTGCTTGGTGGTCCCTGTTGTCTGTTGTGCTTGGTCCTTGTTGTCTGTTGTGCTTGGTGGTCCCTGTTGTCTGTTGTGCTTGGTCCCTGTTGTCTGTTGTGCTTTGGTCCCTGTTGTCTGTTGTGCTTGGTGGTCCCTGTTGTCTGTTGTGCTTGGTTCCTGTTGTCTGTTGTGCTTGGGGTCCCTGTTGTCTGTTGTGCTTGGTCCCTGTTGTCTGTTGTGCTTGGTGGTTCCTGTTGTCTGTTGTGCTTGGTGGTCCCTGTTGTCTGTTGTGCTTGGTGGTCCCTGTTGTCTGTTGTGCTTGGTGTCCTGTTGTCTGTTGTGCTTGGTGGTCCCTGTTGTCTGTTGTGCTTGGGGGTTTCCTGTTGTCTGTTGTGCTTGGTCCCTGTTGTCTGTTGTGCTGGTGGTCCCTGTTGTCTGTTGTGCTTGGTGGTTCCTGTTGTCTGTTGTGCTTGGTGGTCCCTGTTGTCTGTTGTGCTTGGTCCCTGTTGTCTGTTGTGCTTGGTGGTCCCTGTTGTCTGTTGTGCTTGGTGGTTCCTGTTGTCTGTTGTGCTTGGTGGTCCCTGTTGTCTGTTGTGCTTGGTCCCTGTTGTCTGTTGTGCTTGGTGGTTCCTGTTGTCTGTTGTGCTTGGTGGTTCCTGTTTCTGTTGTGCTTGGTCCCTGTTGTCTGTTGTGCTTGGTGGTCCCTGTTGTCTGTTGTGCTTGGTGGTCCTTTCTGGGTTTTGGTGGTCCTGTTGTCTGTTGCTTGGTGGTCCTGTTGTCTGTTGTGCTTGGTGGTCCCTGTTGTCTGTTGTGCTTGGTGGTCCCTGTTGTCTGTTGTGCTTGGTGGTCCCTGTTGTCTGTTGTGCTTGGTGGTCCCTGTTGTCTGTTGTGCTTGGTGGTCCCTGTTGTCTGTTGTGCTTGGTCCCTGTTGTCTGTTGTGCTTGGTGGTCCCTGTTGTCTGTTGTGCTTGGTCCCTGTTGTCTGTTGTGCTTGGTGGTCCCTGTTGTCTGTTGTGCTTGGTCCCTGTTGTCTGTTGTGCTTGGTGGTCCCTGTTGTCTGTTGTGCTTGGTGGTCCCTGTTGTCTGTTGTGCTTGGTGGTTCCTGTTGTCTGTTGTGCTTGGTGGTCCCTGTTGTCTGTTGTGCTTGGTCCCTGTTGTCTGTTGTGCTTGGTGGTCCCTGTTGTCTGTTGTGCTTGGTGGTCCCTGTTGTCTGTTATTCTTGGTGGTCCCTGTTGTCTGTTGTGCTTGGTGGTCCCTGTTGTCTGTTGTGCTTGGTGGTCCCTGTTGTCTGTTGTGCTTGGTGGTCCCTGTTGTCTGTTGTGCTTGGTGGTCCCTGTTGTCTGTTGTGCTTGGTGGTCCCTGTTGTCTGTTGTGCTTGGTGGTCCCTGTTGTCTGTTGTGCTTGGTGGTCCCTGTTGTCTGTTGTGCTTGGTGGTCCCTGTTGTCTGTTGTGCTTGGTGGTCCCTGTTGTCTGTTGTGCTTGGTCCCTGTTGTCTGTTGTGCTTGGTGGTTCCTGTTGTCTGTTGTGCTTGGTGGTCCCTGTTGTCTGTTGTGCTTGGTGGTCCCTGTTGTCTGTTGTGCTTGGTGGTCCCTGTTGTCTGTTGTGCTTGGTGGTCCCTGTTGTCTGTTGTGCTTGGTGGTCCCTGTTGTCTGTTGTGCTTGGTGGTCCCTGTTGTCTGTTGTGCTTGGTGGTCCCTGTTGTCTGTTGTGCTTGGTGGTCCCTGTTGTCTGTTGTGCTTGGTCCCTGTTGTCTGTTGTGCTTGGTGGTTCCTGTTGTCTGTTGTGCTTGGTGGTCCCTGTTGTCTGTTGTGCTTGGTGGTCCCTGTTGTCTGTTGTGCTTGGTGGTCCCTGTTGTCTGTTGTGCTTGGTGGTCCCTGTTGTCTGTTGTGCTTGGTGGTCCCTGTTGTCTGTTGTGCTTGGTGGTCCCTGTTGTCTGTTATTCTTGGTGGTCCCTGTTGTCTGTTGTGCTTGGTGGTCCCTGTTGTCTGTTGTGCTTGGTGGTCCCTGTTGTCTGTTGTGCTTGGTGGTCCCTGTTGTCTGTTGTGCTTGGTGGTCCCTGTTGTCTGTTGTGCTTGGGGGTCCCTGTTGTCTGTTGTGCTTGGTGGTCCCTGTTGTCGGTTGTGCTTGGTGGTCCCTGTTGTCTGTTGTGCTTGGTGGTCCCTGTTGTCTGTTGTGCTTGGTGGTCCCTGTTGTCTGTTGTGCTTGGGGGTTCCTGTTGTCTGTTGTGCTTGGTGGTCCCTGTTGTCTGTTATTCTTGGTGGTCCCTGTTGTCTGTTATTCTGTTGTGTTTGGTGGGTCCCTGTTTTCTGTTATTCTGTTGTGTTTGGTGGGTTCCTGTTTTCTGTTATTCTGTTGTGTTTGGTGGGTCCTTGTTGTCTGTTATTCTGTTGTGTTTGGTGGGTCCCTGTTTTCTGTTATTCTGTTGTGTTTGGTGGGTCCCTGTTTTATGTTATTCTGTTGTGTTTGGTGGGTCCCTGTTTTCTGTTAGTCTGTTGTGTTTGGTGGGTCCCTGTTTTCTGTTATTCTGTTGTGTTTGGTGGGTCCCTGTTTTCTGTTAGTCTGTTGTGTTTGGTGGGTCCCTGTTTTCTGTTATTCTGTTGTGTTTGGGGGGTCCTTGTTTTTATTCACGCGTAAGTACCATTTATCACATTTATCTTATATTTATTTATTGCTCTTATGGTATCTTATAATTGGCTAATTTTAACTGATAGAGGACAATCTAACATTATTCACTTAATTTGTAACCTAGTTGAATCTAACCTAAAATAACCTAAGTAACATAAACCGAGAAATTTGCTGCAAACTGCATGTGAGAAACCTATATAAACTTTGCGAAGATGTGTTGCCCAGATTGTTTCCTCAGTCCTCTACCCCCTCGCATCTCAAGCTCCTTGCTCTACCCCCTCGCATCTCAAGCTCCTTGCTCTACCCCCTCGCATCTCAAGCTCCTTGCTCTACCCCCTCGCATCTCAAGCTCCTTGCTCTACCCCCTCGCATCTCAAGCTCCTTGCTCTACCCCCTCGCATCTCAAGCTCCTTGCTCTACCCCTCGCATCTCAAGCTCCTTGCTCTACCCTCGCATCTCAAGCTCCTTGCTCTACCCCTCGCATCTCAAGCTCCTTGCTCTACCCTCGCATCTCAAGCTCCTTGCTCTACCCCTCGCATCTCAAGCTCCTTGCTCTACCCCTCGCATCTCAAGCTCCTTGCTCTACCCCTCGCATCTCAAGCTCCTTGTCTATCTACTCTGTCTAATCATGATTATGTATTCCCTCCCCCTTACTTTTAGTATTGTTAGTTTGAGTGCCTTAAGTGTGGGGAATGAATCCTTACTCATGTCGCGTTTCTAGCATGCAGAAAGTTTTATTTTGCTGAGTCCCTGGACGTTCCCATTTTCATACAGACTCTGTCGCTCGGTCAGCCATTAAAAAGCTTCAGATTTCCCTTATGGGTATTATTTGGTCAGATTATTTGTAGTGCTCTCACCACCTCCGTAACCGCTGGCAACAATGTTGGTCCGTTTTGGACCACAACAAATTGTTTTATGTCAAACCACGTTTAGCATTTTGACAATGTTGTTGCACGGTTGCCAGGTCCAGGAGACTACACTCTCGCTCTTACATGTTGACACATGCGACTTACTCATGGATCAAGCAGCACCACGCTGTCAAGAGTCACCTCGTATTATCCGGCCAACATTTATTAGAGGTTGTCTGACGCAAGAGTCACTTGCGACATCTACACTGCCCCAACACACTCTTCATGACCTTGCTCAAACTTCAACCTTTAACCTACAATATCTTTTTGACTTTTTAACTTAAACTAAAACCTCTTGAACCAACTTTGGTTTAAATTTTGCTTGTACTACCCCCGCCCCTACGTTAATAACCCCTTACTTTGCACACCCCTGACTCTTACTCATTCTTGACCTTTGCACATTTTTCTGCTTCTACACATCTCTCCTTGCAGCACCGTAACCCTTGCGGGTTTAACTCTTGTTTTTATAATCAGGTTTCCTGAGTAAGGAGGTTTAGGCCGTGCATGCTTGTCTACGAGAGTAGGCCTACCTATACTCTGAAGGAAGAGACTAAACTCCCTCCATAGATAGGGCTTCCCACTTAAGAGTTGCCAGCGCACCAGAATACCTCAAATATGATAATATCTATTGGTAAGAGTAGAAAAAAAGCAGCATAGTTTATAGCATAAAGGAGGAGGATCAGGCTTGGCAGCTGTGTTTGTTGTCTTCGGTAGACTGTGCAGTCGTGCAGGATCACTCGATGCTACTGCAACTCCATAGATGAGAAGTGCTGCAACATGGATGAAGGGAGCAGATTACATCGATGCTCTTAATATTAAATATAATCTCGTGACAAGACACGTGGAAATACAGGGTGTTTCACTCGTAGGAGGCCCCGAGTTGGTACTCCCGTAGCTGCAAGTCTTGTTTGTATGTTAGGTCTGTAGTAAACGCTAACTCGGGGCCTCCTACGAGTAGGAGGCTCCGAGTTAACAATATGAACAATACACTACTCATACCAGCAATTACAAAACCAACAAGACCGAGACGAGTGCAACCATAATTGACCACATATGGACAAACAAACTAGCCCCCTAAAAGCGGGGATAATCACGGACACACTACTGACCACTACCCAACTTTCTTCCTAACAAACATCTGTAAGCAACCAGTGGAATATAATAAGTTCTCTTTTCGACTCCATGATGAGGCATCAATAAGTAACTTCACTGCAGAACTAAGTTCAATTGACTAGCCTACAGAATTTTCCAATGCTGTTAGTATCAATGAATGGGTAGACATAGTATTTCTAAACAAAATACAGAGACTATATAATAAACATTGTCCCATAAAAACTAAACAGGTCACTAATAGAAGACTAAGTTGCCCATGTCTTGCAGCATCCTAAGATCCATCATTATGAAACATCAGTATGAAAAACAATAATAATAATATCTTTATTTACTACAATACATGTACAAGGTATACAGGCCTAGCTGACATCAGTGACATACTGCTATATAGAAAGCCCATTGTTATGCTGAGCATTTCCCGCAAATTAGGTCAGTTTTGTCCCAGGATGCGACCCACGCCAGTCGACTAACACCCAGGTACCCATTTTACTGATGGGTGAACAGAGACAACCAGTGTAAAGAAACACGCCCAATGTTTCTACCCTCGCCGGGAATCGAACCAGACCCTCGCCGTGTGAAGGGAACTTTAGCCACCAGGCCACGGGCTTAATAACTAAAGAATTTATCAAACACTATACGTCAGTTCTCACCAAATTAATCAGAAAGTCCAGGCAACTACATTATTATAATAGATTCACTGAAGTGTTTTTGGGTATGTCCAAATGAGACCAACTGTGAAAAAAAATCGCATTGGTATTAAAAGACGGAAACATCAAAACGACCTTCATAGTAAACCTGACACCATTCTATAACAGATGGGAAAATAAAAGGACTGGGCCAGATGGTGCTATTGCCCTTGGTGCAGATGCTGTCCTGGTAGACAGTAACTGTAAGAATACAGAAATGAAAGTTGGTGGCCCGGAGGGAGACAGGAGCTGTAGTGGGGAAACAAGTGTAGACAAGGACATGCAAAACCCAGTGTTACAAACTAGCAATACCACTGGAGATAGTAAACAAGGGGAGGTCCCAAGGAATAGTGAAGATAAAATACTAGAAAAAACTGATGAAGGCACCATTGTTAGTACAAGTGCTGAAGATAGTAAAGAGACAGAGAAACACGCACCAGCAGGGAATGCACTCACGAAAAACCAAGGCAAACAGAAATCAGACCTATGTAAATTCTATGCTAAATTTAGGTACCTGCAGGCATGGAATACCAGGAAAAACAGATGGGACATGCAACTTTGACCACCCTAGGAAATGCCGTGCCCATATGACAACAGGAAAATGCAACCTTCCTGTAAGCTTTTTCCACCCTGAAATGTGTCATTCTTCAGTTCAGGAAAGACAATGCTATAACTTGTATTGCCAGGCACACCACCTAAAGGGGACAAGAAAATACAGAACATCCAGACCATGGGAAAATCTGGATAAACACAACCACTCCAGAGAGAGAGGTTTTTAGTGCCAGGAAAGAAAAAAAGGTGGCAGGAAATGACAGAACTCGTACACCAACTCCGATCATTTCTGGAGTGGAATCACAGTCAATGGCCTCCACTCCAAAACAACAGATATTAGTGCCAGGAAAAAAAGACCCTTCCCCATACCACCAATACGACAACATTCATCTTTGGAAATATACAGGGTTTAAAGTCAGCAACGAACGACAAAATACCTTTCATCCGTGGACTGCTTATAGAGTTTTCACAGAGACCCACATAAAGGATCACCTGGACAATGAAATATGGATCCCGGGCTACAACCTATACAGATGCGACAGAGTGAACAGGCAAAAGGGGGGGGGAAGGAGGAGGATTGGCCTGTATATCACAGTCACTTATATGCTCGGAACTACTAAATGCCTCATATGATGTAGTTGAAGTTTTGGCAGTAAAGATCGAGAACCAAAACCTGGTCATCGTGGTTATATACAAGCCTCCGGATGCAACTTCCCAACAATTCCAGGAACAGCTTTTGGAAATAGACCACTGTCTGGGGGATTTCAACCTAAGGCACCAAAAATGGAGGAATGTAGCAAATATTGCTGTAGCAGAGATAACTCCAGGAGGCAGCTCAGATGAAAACTCGCACACACACGAGCTTTTAAATCTCTGCACCAATTTCACTTTAAACCAGCAAATAATAGAGCCAACAAGATTGGAGAATACACTGGACCTCATCTTCACAACAATGATGATATGATACGAAATATTACCATGTCAAAAACAATATACTCAGATCACAACATAATAGAGGTTCAGACATGTATGCACGGGACCCCAGACCAACAAAATGTGATCAGTCACGAGGGAGCCTTCACCAAATTCAACTTCAATAACAAAAACATAAGGTGGGACCAAGTCAACCAGGTCCTAAATGATATAAATTGGGAAGATAGCCTAAGCAACACAGATCCAAACCCATGTCTAGGGCAAATTAACTCTGTGGCACTCGAGGTATGCTCAAGGCATATTCCTTTAAAGAAAAGGAAAAGAAGATGTAAACTAGAAAGAGAAAGGTGCTCCCTATACAGGCGAAGGCAAAGAATAACAGAGCGGCTAAAAGAGGCCAATATATCTGTAATACGAAGGGAGGCACTGGTCGGAGAAATAGTAAACATCGAACTAGAGCTAAAAGAATCTTACAGGAGTCAAGAAACGCGGGAAGAACTAAAAACCATAAATGAAATTGAAAGAAACCCAAAATATTTCTTTTCTTATGGCAAATCAAAGTCGAGAACAACATCCAGTATTTGGCCCCTACTTAGACGAGATGGGTCCTACACAGATGACAGCAAGAAAATGAGTGAGCTACTCAGGTCCCAATTTGACTTGGTTTTAGCGAGCCGCTAACTAGGCTGAGAGTCGAAGACCTAAATGAATTTTTTATGAGCGAGACACAGGATTTGGTAGACTTAAACCTATCTGACATTACCCTGACGCCAAATGACTTCGAAAAAGCGATAAATAACATGCCCATGCACTCTGCCCCAGGCCCAGACTCATGGAACTCCGTATTCATCAAGAACTGCAAGAAACCCCTATCATGTGCTTTTAACATCCTATGGAGAGGGAGCATGGACACAGGGGTCGTCGCACAGCTGCTAAAAAACAACAGACATAGCCCCCCACAAACGGCGTACTCACAAAGGCGGCAGTAAAGCAATAGCAAAGAACTACAGAAACCCTGATAGCGCTAACGAATCTCCAAATATTCATAAAAATCTTTGAAAGGGTTCTAAGAAGCAAGATCGCCACCCATCTAGATACCCATCAGTTACACAACCCAGGGCAACATGGGTTTAGAGCAGGTCTCTCCTGCCTGTCCCAACTACTGGACCACTATGACAAGGTCCTGGATGCTCTAGAAGACAAACAAAACGCAGATGTAGTAAACACAGACTTTGCAAAAGCCTTTGACAAGTGTGACCATGGTGTAATAGCACACAAAATGCGTGATAAAGGAAAAACAGGAAAAGTTGGTAAATGGATCTATAATTTCCTAAAAAATAGAACACAAAGAGTAGTAGTAAACAGAGTAAAGTCTGAGAAGGCTACGGTGAAAAGCTCTGTTCCACAAGGCACAGTACTCGTCCCCATCCTGTTCCTCATCCTCATATATGACATAGACAGGGATGTAAGCCACAGCACCGTGTCTTCCTTTGCAGATGACACCCGAATTTTCATGACAGTGTCCACCATTGCAGATACTGCAAGACTCCAGGTGGACATCAACCAAATCTTTAAATGGCCCGCAGAAAGCAATATGAAGTTCAATGATGAGAAATTTCAATTACTCCGATATGGAAAACGTGAGGAAATTAAAACTATTGGAGTATAAAACAAATTCCAACTACACAATAGAGCGAAAAATTAATGTAAAAGACTTGGGAGTGATAATGTCAGAGGATCTCACCTTCAAAGACCACAATATTGTATCACTCGCATCTGCTAGAAAAATGACAGGATGGATAATGAGAACCTTCAAAACTAGGGACGCCAAGCCCATGATGACACTCTTCAGGTCGCTTGTTCTATCTAGGCTGGAATATTGCTGCACACTAACAGCACCTTTCAAGGCAGGTGAAATTGCTGACCTAGAAAATGTACAGAGAACCTTCACGGCACACATAGTGCGATAAAACACCTCAGTTACTGAATTAGATTTTAGATTTTGCCACCGAAGTGGCTAGTTTATTGTGCACCTCATATCCATCCTGTGGACGGTAGCGCAAGAGCATATGGATACACAAAAGACCTAGGCACTAGGCCCCAAAAGGGTTAACAGGTGTACATATGGATTCATATCTACAGTTCACTTATCTGTTACAAGCAAATTTAGGGAATTTGCTTAGTATATCTGGTATCTTATTTTCTTTAATAAGATATCTTGACATGTCACATAGGTTATTATACTGTCTATCTCTATATTCCTCAATAAGTGGACAATTAAGCACATAGTGTTCAAGACAGTGACCATATGCCTGATCACATAATTTGCATTTAGTTTGATCATCATCTGTGTATCTCCCAAACTGCCAGAAGTACTTGTAGCCAAGCCTAAGCCTGGCCACTACAACATCAGTCAGTCTGTTCACATTGCAAGTTGCTCCATAAACATACTTATCTACGTTCATGTTATCATAGTGGGTTATAGATCTACTCAGGCTTCTAACTGCATTCCTATAGCTATCATTTTCATTATTTATTTCTCTCCTAATATTATTCCTAATGCTAGACACAGATATACCAAAGTTATATTCTACATTCTCCTTCTGGGTGCTCTTCTTGGCTAACATATCAACTTTATCATGAAGGAGTAATCCAATGTGTGATGGGATCCATAGCAATTGTACATTAATTCCTTTGTCCCGGATTTTGGGTATCTATACCTGGCTTCTCCAATGAGCATGCTGTTAGAGTCATTATATGAGTCAAGAGCCTTCAGTGATGACATAGAATCAGTAATGATGATAGAGTCAAGCTCAGTGTCATAAGTTAGCTTTAGTGCCATTAGGATTGCAAACAATTCAGTTTGCAGTGTAGACGCCCAGTTGTTAATTCTTATGCCTAGTTCAAAAAAATTATTATTGTTCTTAACTAGGGAGGTGGCAACCAGAGCAGATGCAGCCCTGTCAGAAGACTCCTGTTTAGATCCATCAGTGTATATAACTTGTGATAACTTATTACTACCAGCTAGGCGAGAAATTTCTTCTTGAGCAGTTGCTTTAACAAGTGTTTTAAAGAAGGGATTACTAGCAGTGAGCTTATTGGGAGGGACTTGCAGGTATGTGATATTAAATGAACACATCTTCCATGGAGGGGTGAAATGCTCTTGTTGTCTACAGTGATACAATTCATGCAGGTTATAAAACTTAATGTAATTGCACGTTTTCACAATCCATTTAGATCTGTGTGTATTTACCTCTGTCACATGGGAACGCTTGAAGTTCCTCAACCTGTACTCCGTAGAACGCAGGCGGGAGAGATACATTATTATATACACTTGGGAAATCCTAGAGGGATTAGTACCAAACTTGCACACGAAAATCACTCCCTATGAAAGCAAAAGACTCGGCAGACGACGCAACATCCCCCCAATGAAAAGCAGTGGTGCCACTAGCACGATAAGAGACAACACAGTAAGTGTCAGGGGCCCAAGACTGTTCAACTGCCTCCCAGCATACATAAGGGGCATTACCAATAGTCCCCTGGCTGTCTTCAAGAACAGGCACCTAAAGTCAGTACCTGACCAGCCGGGCTGTGGTTCGTACGGCGGGTTGCGTGCGGCCAACAGTAACAGCCTGGTTGATCAGGCCCTGATCCACCATGAGGCCTGGTCACAGACCGGGCCGCGGGGGCGTTGACCCCCGAAGCCCTCTCCAGGTATACTCCAGGAAACGAGAGGAGATATTAAAAAGACCTGGAAGACACTGCTCCTGGGCACCCACACTCCGAACAGAAGCAGTAATATTGTACTAACTAAACCAAACGAAGCGAAACTCCAGCCTATTGATACATCTAACAAGATAAATGACTTCTTCTCAAACATAGGATCAAATCTCGCCAGTAAAATTCTAATTACCAATGCCCGAGCTAATGGCTAATTACTTTGTAATTTGTTATAAATAAGTAAGTTTATTCAGGTATACACAAATACAGTTACACAGATTATCATACATAGCAGCATATGTGTAGAGAACCTAGGATAACCCAAAAAAGTCAATGTGATTTATTTCCATTGGGGTCCTTTTAATACACTATTATACTATAAAGGAGATAATATCTTATTTTCATGTTTGTAACCATGTATAGACGTGTAGATGGTTCATTACCTTTGTAACTTTTCATGATTGTGACCAGATCTACCTGGAGTTTATTACCTTTGTACCTTGTTCAGCTATGAAAACTTTGGGGCCCAGTCCCTGGACCCATTATGTACCTCTGTAATCTTTTGACTACCACCCACAGGATGGGTATGGAGTGCATAATAAAGATATTAAACTAACTGATTATCTAGATGGAAACTTCCCAACATCCTTCTATCTTACACCAACAGAGCTCACTGAGGTAACCATGATTATTAACTCTCTAAAAAACAAATCAGGAAACATAACCCAAGTACCACTACTACTGTACAAACTAGCAGCTCAAGTCCTTTCACCCACCATTGCATTACTCTTTAACAGATCACTAGAAACCATTACTCAAAATAGCAAGGATTACACCAATACACAAAGGTGGTGACCCAACAGATGTAAACAATTATAGGCCAATATCAAACTTGCCTTTACTTTCGAAAATCATCAAGAAGCTCATACACAAAAGGTTATACTCCTTCATACATCACAAAGCATCCTCAACCTCTGCCAGTTTGGCTTCAGGGAAAACAAAAGCACAAATGACGCAATAATAAAAATGCTAACCTAATTTATACAGCACTTGAAAAAAAAGAATACCCGCTTGGATTTTTTATCGACCTTAAGAAAGCCTTTGATACAGTAGACCACAGCATCCTACTCCTCAAGCTTGATTATTACAGTATCAGAGGACACGCACTTGTATATATCAAGTCGTACCTTACTAATAGAAAGCAATACGTCTCTATCAAGGACACAACCTCCTCAACAAGATCCCTGGACACTGGTGTACCACAGGGAAGCGTTCTTGGTCCCCTCCTTTTTCTTTTATACATATAAGTCACTCTGTCTGACTTTTTTGGGTTATCCTAGGTTTTCTACACATATGCTGCTATGTATGATAATCTATGTAACTGTATTTGTGTATACCTGAATAAACTTACTTACTTAACGACCTTCCAAGCGTGTCACAATAACTTACGCCTATCCTCTTTGCTGACGACATGACTTTTGTCATCTCTCACCCTAATCTAGTCTCACTCAATACTATTGTTAATGAAGAACTCGTAAAAATAGCAACCTGGATGACTGCCAATAAACTTACACTGAATATAGACAAAACCTTTTACATTATGTTTGGGAGTAGAGCAAGTGAGGTTCAACTCAACATTATGCTTAACAACATTCTTATTGCAAGTGAGGTTCAACTCAACATTATGCTTAACAACATTCTTATTGCAAGTGAGGTTCAACTCAACATTATGCTTAACAACATTCTTATTGCAAGTGAGGTTCAACTCAACATTATGTAACAACATTCTTATTGCAAGTGAGGTTCAACTCAACATTATGCTTAACAACATTCTTATTGCAATTGAGGTCCAACTCAACATTATGCTTAACAACATCCTTATTGCAAGTGAGGTCCAACTCAACATTATTTTAACAACATTCTTATTGCAAGTGAGGTTCAACTCAACATTATGCTTAACAACATTCTTATTGCAAGTGAGGTTCAACTCAACATTATGCTTAACAACATTCTTATTGCAAGTGAGGTTCAACTCAACATTATGCTTAACAACATTCTTATTGCAAGTGAGGTTCAACTCAACATTATGCTTAACAACATTCTTATTGCAAGTGAGGTCCAACTCAACATTATGCTTAACAACATCTTATTGCAAGTGAGGTCCAACTCAACATTATTTAACAACATTCTTATTGCAAGTGAGGTTCAACTCAACATTATGCTTAACAACATTCTTATTGCAAGTGAGGTTCAACTCAACATTATTTTAACAACATTCTTATTGCAAGTGAGGTCCAACTCAACATTATGCTTAACAACATCCTTATTGCAAGTGAGGTCCAACTCAACATTATTTTAACAACATTCTTATTGCAAGTGAGGTTCAACTCAACATTATGCTTAACAACATTCTTATTGCAAGTGAGGTTCAACTCAACATTATGCTTAACAACATTCTTATTGCAAGTGAGGTTCAACTCAACATTATGCTTAACAACATTCTTATTGCAAGTGAGGTCCAACTCAACATTATGCTTAACAACATCCTTATTGCAAGTGAGGTCCAACTAAACATTATGCTTAACAACATTCTTATTGCAAGTGAGGTCCAACTAAACATTATGCTTAACAACATTCTTATTGCTAAACATAATGAAGGAAAATTCCTGAATCTACACCTTGACAACAACATGAAATTCAACAACCATATCCAACACTTAACAAAAAAAAAGTATCTAAAACAGTTGTCATCCTCTCAAAGACACGTTACTAAGTACGGCAAACAACACTATACCATTCACTGATCTACCACTACCTCACCTATGCTATTTGTGCCTGGGGTTCCACAACGACAAATCACCTGAAGCCAATAATAATCCAACAAAAAGCTGCAGTGCGAATTATTATATAATCCACAGCTAGACAACATCCCCCACCCCCCACTTTTCAAAGACCTAAACCTACTCACTGTACAAAACATTCACTCATACTACTGTGCCACCTACATTTACAGAACAATCAATTCTAATATAAATCCCGACCTGAAGCGCTTTCTTGACAGTTGCAACAGGACCCATGGACACAATAATAGGCACAAAAATCTCTATGACATTCCCCGTGTCAGGCTAAATCTTTTCAAAAACTCAATGTACATAAAAGGACCCAAAATCTGGAACTCTGCCAGAAATCTCCAGAACTACTGCATGAGAGTGTCATCCATTGAGGACACGGCAAATCTCCAAGAAGATATAAACCAAGTTTTCCAATGGGCAACAGAGAACAATATGATGTTCAATGAAGACAAATTCCAACTACTCTGTTATGGAAAACTGGAGGAAATAATAGCTAGGACTGAGTATATTACAAACTCTAATCACACAATAGAGCGAGGAAACTGATAGGAAGTATAATGAGAACATTCAAGACAAGAGATGCCAAGCCAATGATGATCCTTTTTAAATCACTTGTTCTCTCTAGGCTAGAATACTGCTGTACATTAACATCCCCATTCAAGGCAGGTGAAATTGCAGATCTAGAGAATGTAAAGAGAACCTTTACTGCACGTATAAGTTCCATCAAACACCTTAACTACTGGGAACGCCTGGAAGCACTAGACTTATATTCACTGGAGCGCAGGCGAGAGATACATCATAATCTACACCTGGAAGATTCTGGAGGGACTGGTACCTAATATGCACACATAATTCACTCCATACAAAATCAAAAGACTTGGCAGACGGTGCAACGTACCCCCAGTGAAAAGTAGGGGCGCCACTGGTACACTAAGAGAAAACACAATAAGTCTCCGGGGCCCAAGACTGTTCAACAGCCTCCCACCAGTCATAAGGGGCATTACCAGTAGACCCCTGGTTGTCTTCAAGAGGGAGCTGGACAGATACCTAAAGTCAGTGCCAGATCAGCCGGGCTGTGGTTCGTACGTTGGACTACGTGCAGCCAGCAGTAACAGCCTCGTTGATCAGGCTCTGATCCACCGGGAGGCCTGGTCATAGACCGGGCCGCGGGGACGTCGATCCCCGGAATGCCCTCCAGGTAGACTCCAGGTAGGTACTGGCTCAGCTAGCATTTTTAAAACTACAGTTAGAAAACACCTCATCTCCTTAACCTATCCTCGCCCATCATAAATACATATGTAAAAACTATATGTGCATTTGCTCAATATCATGAACTTAGTTAAAACATTATAATCAATATATACTTACTCTCAATATCTGTAATCCTCTCAAATGTTAATCATTCCATTGTGTCCACCTTAGGTTAGTAATCAAAACTGTAATTCCTCTCTACCAAACTTATTAAAGCCATATAGCATGAACCAATAGAATATTCAATTTTCTTGTATTCATTGTAACTCACATAATGACCATATGTACAATTACTGCACTGTTATTGCCTTGTTAGTCTTAAGTTAGTCTTAAGTTTGCCCGAAATGCTCCGCATATAAAGGGGCTTTTGGCATGTACACCCAACTGTTATACTCCTTTGTACAAACATGTATCATGCTGAAATAAAATTATTATTATTATTATTTTAGCTCCCTCTGCTGTTGTGGCCACCATTGCCCTGTTGCTCTCCTCATATTCCTGCTGTTGAGTGGTGGGTTGTACATCACTGCTATCATCACCTTGATTATGAGTGTTCTTATTATGTAGCAGTTCGACACCTCTGTGTTTACTTCATTGATCACGTGATCAGGTGGTGATCAGCAGTGGTGCTCCACCTCCCGTCCTCCTCATTATTTCATATACTGGGAAAACCTTTTATCTAATGCAGGTGAAGGTAGCTCCACTTCCTTGGAGTTGTTCATGAGCATCAAAGTACAAATTTAACAGAAACCTCCAGCGTGGAGGACGGGAGAGAAACCTCCAGCGTGGAGGACGGGAGAGAAACCTCCAGCGTGGAGGACGGGAGAGAAACCTCCAGCTGTGGAGGACGGGAGAGAAACCTCCAGCTTGGAGGACGGGAGAGAAACCTCCAGCGTGGAGGACGGGAGAGAAACCTCCAGCGTGGAGGACGGGAGAGAAACCTCCAGCGTGGAGGACGGGAGAGAAACCTCCAGCTTGGAGGACGGGAGAGAAACCTCCAGAGTGGAGGACGGGAGAGAAACCTCCAGCGTGGAGGACGGGAGAGAAACCTCCAGCGTGGAGGACGGGAGAGAAACCTCCAGCGTGGAGGACGGGAGAGAAACCTCCAGCTTGGAGGACGGGAGAGAAACCTCCAGCGTGGAGGACGGGAGAGAAACCTCCAGCTTGGAGGACGGGAGAGAAACCTCCAGCTTGGAGGACGGGAGAGAAACCTCCAGCGTGGAGGACGGGAGAGAAACCTCCAGCTTGGAGGACGGGAGAGAAACCTCCAGCTTGGAGGACGGGAGAGAAACCTCCAGTGGAGGACGGGAGAGAAACCTCCAGCTTGGAGGACGGGAGAGAAACCTCCAGCTGGAGGACGGGAGAGAAACCTCCAGCGTGGAGGACGGGAAGAAACCTCCAGCGTGGAGGACGGGAGAGAAACCTCCAGCGTGGAGGACGGGAGAGAAACCTCCAGCGTGGAGGACGGGAGAGAAACCTCCAGCGTGGAGGACGGGAGAGAAACCTCCAGCTTGGAGGACGGGAAGAAACCTCCAGCGTGGAGGACGGAGAGAAACCTCCAGCTTGGAGGACGGGAGAAAACCTCCAGCTTGGAGGACGGGAAGAAACCTCCAGAGTGGAGGACGGGAGAGAAACCTCCAGCTTGGAGGACGGGAGAGAAACCTCCAGCGTGGAGGACGGGAGAGAAACCTCCAGAGTGGAGGACGGGAGAGAAACCTCCAGCGTGGAGGACGGGAGAGAAACCTCCAGAGTGGAGGACGGGAGAGAAACCTCCAGATGGAGGACGGAGAGAAACCTCCAGCTTGGAGGACGGGAGAGAAACCTCCAGAGTGGAGGACGGGAGAGAAACCTCCAGAGTGGAGGACGGGAGAGAAACCTCCAGAGTGGAGGACGGGAGAGAAACCTCCAGCTTGGAGGACGGGAGAGAAACCTCCAGAGTGGAGGACGGGAGAGAAACTTCCAGAGTGGAGTTTAGTTTAATATCTTTATTATGCACCCCATACCCATGGTGTGGGTGGTAGTCAAAAGATTACAGAGGTACATAATGGGTCCAGGGACTGGACCCCAGAGTTTTGATAGCTGAGCAAGTTACAAAGGTAATGAACTCACAAGTTACAAAGGTAATGAACTCACAAGTTACAAAGTTAATGAACTCACAAGTTACAAAGTTAATGAACTAACAAGTTACAAAGGTAATGAACTCACAAGTTACAAAGGTAATGAACTAACAAGTTACAAAGGTAATAAACTCACAAGTTACAAAGGTAATGAACTAACAAGTTACAAAGGTAATGAACTCACAAGTTACAAAGGTAATGAACTCACAAGTTACAAAGGTAATGAACTAACAAGTTACAAAGGTAATGAACTCACAAGTTACAAAGTTAATGAACTCACAAGTTACAAAGTTAATGAACTCACAAGTTACAAAGTTAATGAACTCACAAGTTACAAAGTTAATGAACTCACAAGTTACAAAGGTAATAAACTCACAAGTTACAAAGGTAATGAACTCAAGTTACAAAGGTAATGAACTCACAAGTTACAAAGGTAATAAACTCACAAGTTACAAAGGTAATGAACTCACAAGTTACAAAGGTAATGAACTCACAAGTTACAAAGGTAATGAACTCACAAGTTACAAAGGTAATGAACTCACAAGTTACAAAGGTAATGAACTAACAAGTTACAAAGGTAATGAACTCACAAGTTACAAAGGTAATGAACTCACAAGTTACAAAGGTAATGAACTCACAAGTTACAAAGTTAATGAACTCACAAGTTACAAAGTTAATGAACTCACAAGTTACAAAGGTAATAAACTCACAAGTTACAAAGGTAATGAACTCAAGTTACAAAGGTAATGAACTCACAAGTTACAAAGGTAATAAACTCACAAGTTACAAAGGTAATGAACTCACAAGTTACAAAGGTAATGAACTCACAAGTTACAAAGGTAATGAACTCACAAGTTACAAAGTTAATGAACTCACAAGTTACAAAGGTAATGAACTCACAAGTTACAAAGGTAATGAACTCACAAGTTACAAAGGTAATGAACTCACAAGTTACAAAGTTAATGAACTCACAAGTTACAAAGTTAATGAACTCACAAGTTACAAAGTTAATGAACTCACAAGTTACAAAGGTAATAAACTCACAAGTTACAAAGGTAATGAACTCACAAGTTACAAAGGTAATGAACTCACAAGTTACAAAGGTAATGAACTCACAAGTTACAATGGTAATGAACTCACAAGTTACAATGGTAATGAACTCACAAGACGCAACCACCATCGTGGTGCAGGGAACAGCAACAACCTCCAGCGTGGAGGAGGAGAATGACAGAACCTCCAGCGTGGAGGAGGAGAATGACAGAACCTCCAGCGTGGAGGAGGAGAAAGACAGAACCTCCAGCGTGGAGGAGGAGAAAGACAGAACCTCCAGCGTGGAGGAGGAGAATGACAGAACCTCCAGCGTGGAGGAGGAGAAAGACAGAACCTCCAGCGTGGAGGAGGAGAAAGACAGAACCTCCAGCGTGGAGGAGGAGAATGACAGAACCTCCAGCGTGGAGGAGGAGAATGACAGAACCTCCAGCGTGGAGGAGGAGAATGACAGAACCTCCAGCGTGGAGGAGGAGAAAGACAGAACCTCCAGCGTGGAGGAGGAGAGACAGAACCTCCAGCGTGGAGGAGGAGAAAGACAGAACCTCCAGCGTGAAGGAGGAGAGAGACAGAACCTCCAGCGTGGAGGAGGAGAAAGACAGAACCTCCAGCGTGGAGGAGGAGAAAGACAGAACCTCCAGCGTGAAGGAGGAGAGAGACAGAACCTCCAGCGTGGAGGAGAAAGACAACCTCCAGCGTGAAGGAGAAAGACAGAACCTCCAGCGTGAAGGAGAAAGACAGAACCTCCAGCGTGAAGGAGAAAGACAGAACCTCCAGCGTGAAGGAGAAAGACAGAACCTCCAGCGTGAAGGAGAAAGACAGAACCTCCAGCGTGAAGGAGAAAGACAGAACCTCCAGCGTGAAGGATATGACATCCATTTCTTCACCCTCTGCCCTCCTTATCTGAGGTGAAGCTGGAGGAGTGGTCAGCAGCACTCAGAGTACCACTACTCTGAGTGGTCAGCAGCACTCAGAGTACCACTACTCTGAGTGGTCAGCAGCACTCAGAGTACCACTACTCTGAGTGGTCAATTAGGGAAACGTCACTCTAAACACGCTTTTCTTTTTAATATTTCGCTGATTTTTTTAAAATATTTGAAGTGTACAATAAAATCTAAGAGATTTGGTATTCTGACTGTAAAATAATGTAATGTGTGTGTGTGTCCTCACCTAGTTGTAGTTGCAGGGGTCGATTCACAGCTCCTGGCCCCGCCTCTTCACTGGTCGCTACTACATCACTCTTCCTGCTCCATGAGCTTTATCATACCTTCTGTATTGTTTTTATATTATATGCTGTGGAAATTTGCTTTTGAGTTTGTGGGTGAATGGTGAAGGTTTGAGAAGGCGCCATGTTAATAATGTGTCACCTTGCAGGCTACCCTTGGTATGTTCTCACAGCGTCTGTGGCAGGCAACCCACCAGCGCGTGTACCTGGGGGAGCAGGTGGGCGTTGTGGTGCCAGTGGGCATGGCACGGGCATGTGCAGTGAAGACTTCACGTCAGGCTACCTGGCAACGCTGGTCCACCGCAAACATTAGACTGCAACAAGGTGAGTTTACCTCCACCTTCTTTCCCTCCACCATACCACACACACACACAACACAGATGGGTGGACGAAAGGTTCAAACCACGGTGGTCTGTAAATTGACAGTCTGGCACTCTACCGTCTCGTCTGCCCAGGCCTCTAAAAGGAAGGATTCAGAAGTAATACTGTGTGTACTCACTCACCTATTTGTACTCACCTATTTGTGGTTGCAGGGGTCGAGTCATAGCTCCTGGCCCCGCCTCTTCACTGATTGCTACTAGGTCCTCTCTCTCCCTGCTCCATGAGCTTTATCAAACCTCGTCTTAAAACTATGTATGGTTCCTGCCTCCACTACGTCACTTCCCAGACTATTCCACTTCCTGACAACTCTGTGACTAAAGAAATACTTCCTAACATCCCTTTGCCTTATCTGAGTCTTCAACTTCCAATTGTGACCCCTTGTTTCTGTGTCCCATCTCTGGAACATCTTGTCTCTGTCCACCTTGTCAATTCCTCACAGTATTTTGTATGTCGTTATCATGTCTCTCCTAACCCTCCTGTTCTCCAGTGTCGTCAGGCCGATTTCCCTTACCCTTGCTTTGTAGGACATTCCCCTTAGATCTGGAACTAGTCTTGTTGCAAACCTTTGCACTTTCTCTAATTTCTTGACGTGCTTGACCAGGTGTGGGTTCCAAACTGGTGCTGCATACTCCAGTATGGGTCTGACGTACACAGTGTACAGGGTCTTGAACGATTCCTTACCGAGATATCAGAATGCTATTCTCAGGTTTGCCAGGCGCCCATATGCTGCAGCAGTTATCTGGTTGATGTGCGACTCAGGAGATGTGCTCGGTATTATACTCACCCCAAAATCCTTTTCCTTAAGTAAGGTTTGCAGTCTTTGGCCACCTAGCTTATACTCTGTCTGCAGTCTTCTTTGCCCTTCCCCGATCTTCATTACTTTGCATTTGGCGGGGTTAAATTCGAGGAGCCAGTTGCTGGACCAGTCTTCCAGCCTGTCCAAGTCTCTTTGTAGTCCTGTCTGATCCTCATCCGATTTAATTCTCCTCATTAACTTCACATCATCTGTAAACAGGGACACTTCTGAGTCTATCCCTTCCGTCATGTCATTCACATACCAAAAATAACATTGGTCCTAGGACTGACCCCTCTGGAACCCCGCTCGTCACAGGTGCAATCTCTGACGCCTCGTGACGTACCATGACTCGTTGTTGCCTTCCTGTCAGGTATTCTCTGATCCATTGCAGTGCCCTTCCTGTTATGTGTGCCTGATCCTCTAGCTTTTGGACTAATCTCTTGTGAGGAACTGTGTCGAAGCCTTCTTGCAGTCCAAAAAAATGCAATCTACCCACCCCTCTCTCTCGTGTCTTCCGTTACCTTGTCATAAAACCCCAGTAGGTTTGTGACACAGGATTTTCCTTTCCTGAATCCGTGCTGGTTGTCCTTTATAAGCTTGTTCCGTTCTAGGTGCTCCACCACTCTCCTCCTGATAACCTTCTCCATGACTTTGCATACTATGCATGTCAGTGACACTGGTTTGTAGTTTAGTTCCTTGTGTCTCTCTCTTAAAAATGGGGACTACATTTGCCGTCTTCCATACCTCAGGTAGTTGCCCAGTTTCAAAGCACTAATTATGCAATACATTTTGGTCAACTAATCATAAAGCTTATATGTTACTTAATATATTTATTATGAACCCCATACCAATGGATGGGGTGCATAATAAAGATATTAATGGAAGTACAAAGATTACAGTGGAACTTAATGGGTCTTTATTTTTCCTACTGCTTGTACCAAAAATTTTGTTGCTCATTTTGTCAAAGTTTTTTTCTGGTGCTATACGTGTATGTTCCAGGAGGCGGGGAGGAAGCAGTGTCTGGCGCAAGGTTTGAGTGGGGGCCTGAGGGAAGTGTGGGTGTGGGTGTGTCCCAGCCTGAGGGATGTGGGCGGGGGGCCAGCATATCACTCTTGATGCCCACCTTCTTCAGGAGATGGACCACCACCATCTATATGCACTAGGTGAGTAGCCCCATGTACTGATCTACCAACTGACCTGTAGTTCAGTGTAAGAGCATTCAGCTCATAACTGACAGTACCCTGAGAAAATCCTCAGGTAAGTTGAGATGTATGGGCAAATCCGCCTTATTCTCAGTTGTACACAACTGTTTTAGGTTGGTTGGTTAATTGGACTTAGTTAGTTTAATATCTTTATTATGCACCCCATACCCATCCTGTGGGCGGTAGTCAAAAGATTAATAATAATAATAATAATAATAATAATAATAATAATAATTTTTATTTGGACATGATACAAAGAATTACATTTGGTTATTGAGATTACATGAGGTGTACATGCCAAAAGCCCCTAGTATGCAGGGCATTTTGGGCAGACTTAAAATTAACTTAAAACTAGATTGTAAGAATTATTGTAGATAGTATACAATGAGTAAAGGTGAGTATTTAAGCTATGGAATTTGAACATAGTTTTGTACTTTTGTCTTCATTATAAAATTAATTAAATCAGATTAAACAAATTAAAGCAATAGTAATAATAAAATAATAAAAGTTATGTTTGATAATTTATAAAATAAGTAAAGTTGCTTATCTAAGTTTTAAAGTTTGAATATAAGTTGAACATATCAATTAATTGTAGCAATTTATTGCAGCAATGCAACTAATTGAGTGAGATAACAATTTAAAACAATTTAAAACAATTAATTGCATTGCAGTTAGTTTACGTGGTCATTATAATATAAGTGGAATAATT
>WNWK01012693.1:55000-58493 GCA_009830355.1 Cherax destructor | reverse complement strand
ACGTCTATAGTAGGCAAATTATTAGAATCAATTATAGCTGATATTATCAGAAGTCACCTTGAAGAACATAATTTGATTAATGAATCTCAGCATGGGTTTACGAGAGGTCGTTCCTGCCTGACAAATTTACTGACTTTTTTCAATAAAACATTTGAGGCAGTAGACAGTGATAAAGAATATGATATAGTTTACTTGGATTTCAGTAAGGCCTTCGATAGAGTACCTCACAAGAGACTCTTAAGAAAGGTGGCAGCTCATGGTATAGGAGGTAAAGTTCTAGCATGGATAGAGGCATGGCTTACCAATAGAAAGCAGAGAGTTTCCATTAATGGGGTCAAATCTGAATGGGGATTTGTCACTAGTGGCGTTCCACAAGGATCAGTTTTGGGCCCATTGTTGTTCATAATTTACATTAATGACCTTGATGAAGGAATTGCAAGTGACATGAGTAAATTTGCTGATGATACAAAAATAGGCCGTATAATTCATTCTGAGGAGGATAACAGTGAACTCCAGGAGGATTTGGATAAATTAATGTCTTGGTCTGAAAAGTGGCAGATGAAGTTCAATGTGGACAAGTGTAAGGTGCTTGTCGTTGGTAATGAAAATATCCCTCGAATTTATAAACTAGGTGAAGTTGAGCTTGATCATACAGAATGTGAAAAAGACTTGGGAGTCATGGTAAGCAGAAATCTAAAGCCAAGACAACAGTGCCTAAGTGTGCGCAATAAGGCTAACAGATTACTAGGATTTATTTCAAGAAGTATAAGCAACAGAAGTCCAAAAGTTATTTTACAGCTCTATACATCACTAGTGAGACCTCATTTGGATTATGCAGCTCAGTTTTGGTCTCCTTACTACAGGATGGATATAGATTCATTGGAGAACATACAAAGAAGAATGACTAAAATGATTTACAGTATAAGAAATCTCCCGTATGAAGATAGACTTAGAACGTTGAATCTCCACTCTCTGGAGAGACGTAGAATGAGGGGAGATATCATCGAGGTGTACAAGTGGATGATGGGCATAAACAAAGGAGATATTAATAAAATACTGAGGATATCGAACCAAGTAAGAACGAGAAATAACGGATTTAAATTGGATAAATTTAGATTTAGAAAGGACATAGGCAAGTACTGGTTTTCGAACAGAGTTGTAGATGCGTGGAACAATCTTCCGAGTACTGTGATAGAGGCTAGGACCTTGGGTGGCTTTAAAAAGAGATTGGACAAATATATGAGTGGGAGGGGCTGGGTTTGATTTGTGTCGTGAGTACGGGAATAAATTTTTAGGTAGTGGTGGTTTTGATAAGGACCTGCCTTGTATGGGCCAGTAGGCCTTCTGCAGTGTTCCTCAATTCTTATGTTCTTATGTTCTTATGTTCTATCTCTCTCTCTCTCTCTCTCTCTCTCTCTCTCTCTCTCTCTCTCTCTCTCTCTCTCTCTCTCTCTCTCTCTCTCTCTCTTTGTCTCTTAGTATCTTTCTTTATTTGTCTCTTTCTTCTTTCTTTTATCTTTCTATCTTTCTTTGTCTCTTTCTCAATTTCTTTCTCTTTCTCAATTTCTTTGTCTCTTTTCTTTCTTTGTATCTTTCTCTCTTTCTTTGTCTTTCTCTTTCTTTGTCTCTTTCTCTCTCTGTCTCTCTGTCTCTGTCTCTGTCTGTCTCTGTCTCTGTCTCTCTCTCTCTCTCTCTCTCTCTCTCTCTCTCTCTCTCTCTCTCTCTCTCTCTCTCTCTCTCTCTCTCTCTCTCGCTCGCTCGCTCGTGTGCGTGTTCTGAATTCAGAGGAAATAAACTGACACAGCCATCAAATTTCTGTACAATACTGTGAACGTTCACCTTGACACAGCTCTCAGTCTTACACAATACTACGAACCAAAACAAACAGTTGCTGAAGGAAATCACAATTCCCACTCTATAGTGCAGTGCCAAGTTTTCTCCGTCTCTGCACACTTTACGGCTTAACTTCAGAATTATAATGCAGCTGGAGAAAAGTCTTCCGAAAAGTTTTAATGAATGGACTTTTACTTAAATGTTGAAGGAGATTTTCAGTATTTAGAGCTCAACCTGAATGTATTTGAGTAGAGTTTCATGGGGCTTCTGAAATAAGTTTAAGGAAGCTTATAATTATGCGATATTGATTAATTAAACTGCTGGAAATTTGATGACAAAACGTATTAACAGACGAGACTTACGGGTATGTAATAACAGAAACCTGTTTTCATAAATATGTCAAAACTTTTAATGGATGTGGTAGTTACTAAAAGGTCAACACTTATGGTATTACTTGACTATCTTCTCTCGAAGCCTGGCTTAGGGCCAGGTTTCTTAACCGCCTGATCAACCAGGCTGACGCTGCTGCCAGCGCCCTGCTAGCTGACGTGCTGATCTGGTACAGTTTGTAAGTATCGATCTAGACTATTTTGAAAACTTCCACCTTTGACTGCGGGGGTTAACACTGCTCTGTAATTGGGTTTATGGCATCCTGTTTCCCATTTTGCCATGCCTCGTGTATCTTTCACCCCAGTACAGTGTAAAAATTTGCAAATTAGGCACTCAAGCATTTTTCCATGTATATATTATCAAGAATCGGTTCCTCAACGTACCTTCTTCCTCGTAACCTTTGTTATTAAAACACAACAATTCTTGCACATCTGGAAGAAAAGAAAAAAATAATTAATTTACGTCAGCTCTTCATAAAAAAAAAAGAATCTAGGAAAGCGAAATGTTCATCTTGTAAACAGGAAAAGCAAAAATAAAAGGTTTGAAAACAGAGAGACATTAGTCACTTCTTGAGTGAACATTAAGTTTGACTGGTCAGAAGCAAGGCGCGGTTAGTGAAGGAAGGGTCCTTCCAACTTCCCCCGCCCCCAGCGAGACCTTTGTGAAAAATATGCCCACAAGGGTTTAGCGATTTATGAAAAAAATAATCAGCCAGTTAATGCTAAAATGTATCAAAAGAACAACTGACTTCATAAGAAACACAGAATCAGGTAATTGAAACTAATGTGGGGAATACATGTAACTACATCATAACTGTAACTACAGTACCAGTGCAACTACTATATTAATATTATTACAATGCAAACGTATCTACAATATTAATGTAACTGCATTAGCATTGTAACTAGAACTTAGATGTAAATAAAGTGTCACTTTAATTACAATACGACTTTAAGTACATCGCACAAGGTCGCAGGAAATCATAACAACACTGTTGTAAACAACTCCTAGAACGGATTTGTTGTGAGATTCGTCTGTTAAATCCTGCATTTGTCATCACAGTTGTTGGGAGATCATGGTAACCTTCCTAGTGTGTACGGAAATTAACCTACATGGATGAACCATATTCGGCCGGCATGGTACAGTGGATCTACAAGTTAGATCTCACTCAGCATACTTGGTGATGTAATGTCATTATCAAGAAGATTAAGAGAAGGCAACGAGTGTTTGTAAATCAAATAAGGCTAGTTCAAGTTATAATAATAATAAT